>PVKS010024750.1:0-30692 GCA_004027875.1 Aplodontia rufa | reverse complement strand
CACTAACAATAATACTGCAGAAGAAGAAATCAGGAAATTGGTCCCATTCATAATATCCTCAAAAAGAATAAAGTAGTTGGGAATTAATCTAACAAGGGCAGTAAAAGACCTCTACAACAAAAAATTATCCAACATTGAAGAAAGAAATCAAAGACCCAAGAAGCCAGAAAGATATTCCACACTCTTAGTTAGGCTAGTTTTAATATAATTAAAATGGCCATTCTGTCAAAAGTATTATATAGATTCAAAGCAATCCCCATCAAGATATCAATGTACTCTTCACAGCTATAGAAAAATCACTTCTCAAATTGATTTGGAACAACAAAAAACCCAGAATAGCCAAAACATTACTAAGCAAGAAAGACCCAGCAGGTGGATTCACAATACTAGATCTAAAGCTGTACTATAGAGCTGTAGTAACAAAACAGCATGGTACTGCTATCATTATAGGAATGAAGATCAATGGAATATAATGGAAGACTCTGAGACAAACTGCAAATCTTTAAACATCTGATCTTTGACAAAGGGGGTCAAAATATTACATGGAGGAATAACAGTTATTCAACAAATGGTGGTGGACAAACTGGACATCCATGTTCAGGAAGTTGAAATTAGATCCTTTTGTCTGTCCTTGCACAAAAATCAAATCAAAATGGATCAAGGATCTAGAAATTAAACCAAGTACCATAGAACTGCTATGAGACAAATTAGGACCAACACTCCAATATTTGGGAGTAGGCAAAGATTTTCTCAACAGGACTCCTAAAGTGAAAGAATTAAAGTAAAAAATCAGTGAGTAGGATGTCACGAAACTAAAAAGCTTTGGCACAGCTAAGGAAACGATCAAAATTGTCAAGAGACTTCCAATAGAATGTGAAAAAAATCATGGCCAGTGATGCTTATGTCAGGGGACTAATACCCAGAATTTACAAAGTACTCAAAAAATTTAATATCAAATACACAAACAGTCCAATCAATAAATGGGCCAAAGAGTTAAATTAGAAGTTTCTCAAGAAAGGAAATTGAGCAAGCCAATGAATACACAAGAAAGTGTTCTAAATCAGCAGTAATTAGAGAAATGAAAATGAAAACTACATTAAGATTTCACCTCACTCCAGTCAGATTAGCAAAAATGAAGAATATAAACAATAACACATAGTAGAGGGGTTGTGGGGAGATAGGAACACTATCCCACTGTTGGTGGAACTGAAGACTGGTACAGCCACTCTGGAAAGTAGTGTAGTGAATCCTCAGAAGATTCGGGATAGGATCCAGCAATCCCTCTTCTGGGTATTTTCCCAGAGGAGTTAGAATCAGCACATTACAGTGACACAGCAAAATCTATGTTCATAGCAGCTCAGTTTACAATAGCTAAATTATGGAACCAATCACTGGATGAATAAATCCAAAAGCTCAAATATATATATATATATATATGTACATGCCATGGAGTTCTACTCAGCAATTAGAAACAATGGAATTGCAGCCTTTGAAGGTAAATGGATGGCGCTGGAAGAAATTATGTTATGAAAAGTTAGTCAAACCCAGAGTCAAGGGTTGAATATTTTTACTCATTTGTGGAGGCATGGAGCTAAACCCAGGCTTGGGTGAAAGGTATTCAAACTCATGTATTCCACCCAGCAAAGGTGTAGCAAACATAGATATGTAGGGGGGAGAGGCAGAGGGGAGGGGGGCAGAGGAGAGGGAGGGAGAATAGGGAGGGATCTAGGGAGACAAGCAACAATGTAGCATACTCTTTACCCCCTTGAGAATCCAAAGAATACTATGCAATAATTTAATTCTGGAACATTCACAATCTAAGCATTTATATCGCTTGTGAAGGCTAAATATAGAAGAATCAAAAGACTAGGGTGTGGGTGTAATTCTGCTTTAAGAATATATGACTATTATATTGTTACTGTTGAGTTATTGTACAATAACTTAAGTCCCTAATAAAAAAATAAACCTTTCTAAAAAGGCAAAAAAACCCATTTAATAAAAATTCCAGATTTCCCTATTATCCATATAGTTCAATTTTACTATGTTCAGAAATTATATGTTGTATGACATTTAAATTTATTAATATTTATTTTTTATTTTTTAAAATAAAGAAGGTCAATGAGAGAGAAAGAGAGACAGAGAGAATCAATTTTTATTGAGTTTTTCACATGGCTTTCATTGCTCTGACACTTAGTTGTGTATGTGGGTGCTGGGGTTTGAACCTGTGTACTTGCGTATGCTGAGCAAGTGCCATAACCACCAAGCCACCGCTTTATCCCCTATTAATATTTATTTTAATGTCCAGAATATAGTTTATCATGATGATTGTTTCACATGACTGGAAAATAATGTAATCTATGGTTGAAAGGAAAACCCTACAAATGTTGATTGGATCAGTTGGCTGATAATGTTGTTCAGGTCTCTTATTTTTACTGATTTTCTTTTTACTTGTTCTATCAGTAATTAAATATTTAACCACAAGTGCATATTGACCTTTTTCTTGAAATTTTTTCAGTTTTGTTTTATGTATTTAAAGTTCTACTTGAGTGTAATCATATTTATCATTGTTATGCATTATGAAATGTTCCTACATATGTCTTAATTCTCCTTGTGCTAAAGTATACATTTTCTGATGTTATTATGGCCATTCCAACTTTTTGATTAATATTGCATATATATCTTTTCCCAGCCTTCTCTTTTTTTATTTTTATTTTTTAAATTTTCTCTATTGGTTCTTTTATTTTTACGTATAAATGACATAAGATTATACAATAGCATAATGATAGAAGCATGGAGTTTAACTTGTTCTGTCTTCAGTTTTTCCCCTTCCTCTTCCTTCCTCCCAACCTTGTTTAAAAAATACGTGTGTATATTTTACATATACAAGTATGTATATATAAAATGTATATATGTATATATATACACATATATATACACACAATGACATATAAACTTGGAGTGTGCCTTGTTTTAATTCAATTCCCAGTAATTCTCCTCTCCACCTTACTCCCACCCCATCCTATATTGACAATAGCGTAAACATTGACCTTTTTATAAAAGCATGCAGTACAGCTTATTCTAATTCAGTCCCCAGTATTTCCCCTCCCCCTTTCTACCCCATTCTCTGCTCTGTACTCTACTAGTCTTTCTGCTATTTACTAATAGCTTTTTATTTTAAATTTAGTGACTTGTTGATACATTTGATAAGATTCACTATGCTATGTTCATATATGAACACGAGAAGTTAAGTGTGATTCCTTCCGTGGACTTTCCCTATTTCATTCTTTCTGCCTCTATTTCCTTCCTTTTTGTCTATTCCTCTGTTCTTTTACTTGTTTTGGACTAGCTTTCACATATTAGAGAGAACATTCATGATTTTTAGAGACTGACTTATTTCAATTAGTATGATATCCTCCAGTTCCACCCACTTGCCAGCAGATGACATAATGTCATTCTTCCTAATGTCTGAATAATACTCCATTGTGTATACATGCCTATTTTCTTTATCCATTCATCAGTTGAAGGGCAGCTTGGTTGGTTCCACAGCTTAGCTATTGTGAATTGTGCTATGAACATTGATGTGGCTGTATCACTGTAGTATGCTAATTTACTTTCTTATATCTCTAGGTAAAGTAGACTAACCTGGATCTTTCTTTTTAAAATAATCTAATGCAATAACTATTGCCTTTTAATTAAGGTATTTAGACCATTCTTATTTAATATAATTATTGACATGGTTGTATATAGAACTATTATATTTCTGGCTATCTTCCATTTGTTCTATATATTTTTAGCTTTTTTCTTTTTCTGTCTTATTTTGATTCAATTTTATATCTACTATGAGCTTATTAATTATATATCATTAAATTTTTTTCTAATATTGCTCTACCATTTAAAATATAAACCATATAAATATAAACTTCAACTTATAGTATCTACACTGAAATATTACAGTATTTCATACATAGTAGAAGTAAGAATCTTTCAATAATACACCTTTATATTTTCTCTTTCAAAATTTGTGGTAGTATTTTCATATTTTCTTTGTATATGTAATAAATCTTACAACTTTATTTTTGCTTTAAACAGCTAATTACTTTTAAAGCAATTAAAAACAAGAAAAATACATCTTTAATATGTAGCACTTTTTAAAATAACTATATCTGTTGCTTTTATAAGTGTATGTGTATAAATCTTCATTTCCGACTGTATCATACTCTTTTTGATGAAGAGTTTTTTTGAGAGCTCATGTTCTGACAATTATTTTAGCTTTTGTTCATATTAAAAATACTTCATTTTTCCATTCATTATTAAAAATTAATTTTTCCGAGAATACAATTACAGGTCCACATTTTGTTGTTGTTGTATTACATCCTTTAGGAGGTGTAACTTTATTGCCACTGACACTGTATAATTTCTAACTAAATGTCTATCATAATTCTTTTTCTTTTTTTATTTACAAAGAGAGAGTGACAGAGAGAGAGAAGAGAGAGAATCAATTTTGTTTAGTTTTTCAACTAGTTTACTTGCTTTGACACAGTTGTGTATGTGGTACTAGGGTTCAAACCCAAGTCTTTGTGCTTGTCAGGCAAGCACTCTAACGGCTGAGCCACACCTCCAGCCCTCTTTGGGGTTTTTTAGATTTTTTTTCTTTCTTTTTTTTTTTTTTAAGAGAGAATCAATTTATTTACTTTTTTCATTCTGGCCTTTTTTTTCTCTGCCACTCAGTTGTGTATATGGTACTGGGGTTTGAACCTGGTTCCTTGTGCTCCAACCACAGAGCAAGTGCTCCAGCCCCTATACTAATTCTTATCTTTCTTTCTGTTTGTCCGTGGCTGCCTTTAAGATTTTTTTTATTGAATATTTTCATTAGTTTGACCTTGATGTGCCTCAATGTATCTGTTCATATCTATCCTATTATTTATCCTGTGTGGAATTCTTTGAGCTTATTGGATATGTTGTTTTCTATCTATCGTCATAACTTTTGGAAAATTGTTAGCTGTATCTCTTTAAATATTTTTTGACTGTTCCATTCTTTCTGTTTTGAATTTAATAATACTTATCTTATATTTTTGCTATTGTCCACTAACTTACAAATACTCAATTTTGATCCCCCCTTTGTCTTTTTGTGATTTTTACAAAAACAATGCTACAATGATTTGTTTGATATGATGACATAGTTTGATCCCATTTGTGCCACTTATTCCACTCCACATTGCCATTTGACAAAAAGAAACTCCTTAGAAGAAGGGAAAATCCTCATCACATTTGAAAACTAGGGTTTTGTATGCATAAATCTCTCCCCCCCACCTTTTCTTTTTGGCAGAGGACTGATTAAGCTACTAAGTGTTAGGGAAGTTTCCAAGCAGGATTTTTATCACTTTCGGTGACTCATGGGATGGTTGGCCCTCCTATCAGAATGACATGGCTTGGAATAGTTGAGTCCTGGGATTATCAGGATGTACAGGAAGTGGTGCACAAATCTTAATTCCAGTGAAATCCCTGAAAAGTGCACCTTGAGATACTGCTAAGGTGCTTATAGCTGTGCTTAATTCTAACAACTTCCTGAATGAAGTGGGAGGGTCATCTGAAGTTTGTATCTTGTAGGGATGGTGACTTCAGTTAGTGAAGCAAGATTGCATCCCTCTTTAACTTCCATCTGTCATAACAAACACAGGAAACAGACTGGAAAATATATGGATGAAATTCATTATTATGACTATTTTAAGCTGTATTTGAAAAATTCCCACAGAACTCATGGAAAAATTTAAATGATCATTTTCAGAGAAAGTATAAGAAATATTAAGAATAGTCCCAGGCAGTTCAGCCTAGGATATCATAAAAGAGAGTACAGATACATAATGATAAAATATAAAGAGAAGCAAAGCTTCTTCAGATGGACACCAGAGTCTTTTAGTTTGTAAACATTTATCAAATCCAATTCAGAAAAATTTTTTAAAAAGACACTGCATCTAGACTTAAAACATATTTTAATATTTAGGAAAAAGAAAAGTACTTTTTAACATTTGGGCAGAAGAAAACAGTTATGTATGGGTTATATCTCTCTCACAATATTAATGCTAGGAGACAATATTTAAGTTTTGAAGGACAAAATGTGACTTTAGAAGCTGATACCCAGTCAACCTATTATTCACATGCATAGCAACAAAAAGAAATTCTTGGAAATTTCAGGTTTAAGGTATAAAGGCAAGATTTTTTTTTAAGTCTCCAAGCAAAAGATAAATCTATACTCTGGAATAGAATTTAGGAATAATATAAATATCTTCCCAGTTTGCTTTATTAGTGGAATAACCTAATAAGAACCCTTGCAAATATAGCAAATGTTTATACGTATACAGGCAAAACTGAGAATCTATATTATTTCTAAATATAAATGCAAAAATTATAATTTTAAATTAGAATTAATTCACATTTTACAAATTTTAAATTATTAACTCATAGTAACTAGAAAAATATTAAATGAATAGATCAATGAACAAATCCCTCTATTTTAAAGCTACAAGAATAGTTTAACATTAATAGATTAATATGTAAATCCAAGAAGAAAAAAACATTATTTTCATAATAGATATAAAATTCTTACTTAAAAAAATGAATAATTCATCTTGACCTTAAATATAAAAGTCTTAGTAATTTATGATAGGAGAAAATGTCCTTAACATACTAAAATTATCAGTCTGAAATCAATGAAAACTATATTTAATGGTGAAAGATTGGGATAATGTCATTTAAATTTGGAATAAAGCAGTGTGAACAGTTATTGTTAATTATTTAATATTGATCTTAAAGTTGTAACAGATATAACAGGATGAAAAAAATCAATGAGTTAAAGCTGTTGGAATGAAGGAAAAATAGTGCAAATCTCTTTAGATAAGTAAAGAGAATCTACTTAAGAGCTATTTGAACTAACAAGAGAAAGAAATAAGGTAACCTGTGAAAACTTAAATATATACAAATTAACGGTTTTTGTATATGCTCATATTTAAAGAACATGAAAATATTATAGGAAACATTTTCTTTATTAATAATAATAAAATTTGAAAATATCTAGACATAATGTTACCAAGAAATGTGGTTACATAGGAAGTTGTAATGTTTACTTGGAATCAGCAAAATGCAGGCTTTTATATACAGTGTGACTTCAAATATTAATTCATTAAGAAAAAGACTGGAGAATATTGATAAAAAATGAACGGTGGTTTCCTCTGTATTAGAAAATGTGGAGTGATTTATTACTTCCATATTTTTTCTCACCAAGAATAAGAATTTCAAAAATTTAGAATAAATTAAAAAATTCTTAGTTTTTTTCATATGAAAGTTTTAGCAGTTAGTAAGTGTTGGCAATGTTTAGTCTGCAGCTATTTCAGCAGCTGTCTTCTGGAGTATTTGTTTAAAATTCTGACTCCTGGGTCTCATGTCATGGCCATGGAATTGGACTGTCTTGATGAGAGCCCAGGAGTTTATATTGTAAACCAACACTTCAGGTGATTCTTGTGCACACTAAAATTTGCATACAAGTAGGTGAAGGGCCTTTCTCAGCTGGTATACAAAGAAATCATTTCGGAGAATGGAATATAGAAAAAGTTGTAGAATATCTGTGATTTTGCTCTTGCTTGCCAGGAATGGCTTTAGATGCAAACCCCAGGAGTGCTGTCTTAATCCATTTTCTGTTCTTATAACAGAATACCTGAGTCTGGATAATTTAAACATAAAAGAGGATTATTTTGGCTCATGGGTGCCAGCATCTTCCTAGCTTTTGGTGAGGATCTCATGCTGCTCCAGATGGTGGTAGAAAGCAGAAGTAAAAAGGTGCATATGGAAGAGAGGGAAGGACGGAGGGTGAGATGCTATGTAACAACTCCCTCTTGCGAGAACTACTAATCCATTCTCATGAGAACTACTCTGCTCTCATGAGAAAGAGGTGGGAGGATGGGAGGTGGGGCCTCTCTTAAAAGCTCCCCACAATGCCACACTGGCAACCAAATTTCAACATGAGTTTTGGCAGGGACATTTCTATCCAAACTCTAGCAAAGGTCAAGGCAGTCTCAACAGTTGCTAAGTCACTTCAGTAGAGAGAGTTCCCACCAGGGCTTGTGAGCTGGAGACAAGTTCTCATTGTTCTATAAGCTCTCACTGTTCAGAGGAGCTCTGGAAGTTCCCTCCTCTGCAGAGGAAGCACTGACTATCTTGTTCCCCACTGTACCTGCTGCTCCCAGCACAACATCCTGAACATGAGACACACACAATCAATATTTGTTTAAGAATACATGATATAGATCTGCTAGGTGTGCACGAACCTACATTCTCTAAGGAAATCACCTGAGACCTGGGCCTGGTCTTTTATCTCTCCTCCCACACCATCTCTCCTTTCCTGTTCACCTGTTAGTGACCCACAGTTTCACAGAAATCAGATGTTGCTACGTGTTCAGAAATTCTAGGGCCTTATCATAGGGACGTGTGAGAAATTGTTAATGCTTGAAGTCTATATTTGAGTGGGTTTGGTTTTGGTACCTAAGAATACTCATTGAATTTAGCTCCTGGAGAAGAGAGGATGAATGAATTCCCCCTGCTCCAATCGTATATATGGATCTCTAAAACTAGAAGGTACATATTTTCTTTTGGCAGGAATAAGTGCTAAAAATACCTATTATGAAGGTAGAATGATATAACTTGGTGAAATTGAGTTGTCTGTTAACTTGAAAATATCCTGCATTTATTTCCTGTTGATGCTATAAAAATTACCACAAATTTAGTGGTTTATACAACATCAATTTATGATCTTATCTCCCTGCAAGGCAGACATTCGACACAGGTGCTACTGGACTGGAATTAAGGTGTTGGCAGGGCTCCATTCTTTTGTAGGCTCTAGGGGTAGACTGTTTCCCTTGGCTTTCTCAATTGCTAGACACCTTACATCCCCTAGCACCTGTTCCTTTTCCCCATCTTTAAAGCCAATAACGTTGCTCCTTCCAGACTGTTCTCTGGTAGTCAGGTCTTACTCTCTGACTGCTCTCAGTTGGTAAAGGTTCTCCTATTTTAAATACCAGGTAATTAAATTGGGCCTACCTGAATAATCCAAGATCCTCTTGCCATCTGAAGGTCCGTAACCTTAATCACATATGCAAAGTCCCCCTTGCCTTTTTAGAAGGTTACATATTCCTGGATTTCAGGAATGAGGATCTGTAATTTTGAGGGACTAAGATTATTCTACCTACCATAGTCCCACTAGGATGCTTATCTTTTAGAAATGTTTGGGGATATGGGTCAGTACAGAAATGCTGCTTCTTTTTCCATAACAGAGTTTCTTTGTCCTAAAACTCAATCAGACAAATGTTCATACTGCAAATGCCAGAGGTTACAAAGAATTTACTGCTTAGAGAGGAAAAGGACTGAAGGTTTTATTTATAAACATGATGCTTCATTTGGCCTAAAAAAGTTGAACTGAGAATCTATTCTTCCCATGAGGATTTGACAGAGAAATAACTGTTCAATGTAAAACAGTGTGTTCCTTCCTTCAGTTGCAGGATCTGCTACCTCATTCTCTGTTAGGATTATGTATTTTGGTTGATGTTGGTTGGACATTCTGACTGTGGGGGTTTCAAATGCTGAGAATTTAGTATTAGACATTTTCTTTAATAGGAAATAAATCACAACTGACTGCATTTATCTGAAAAAAAACAGGGCAACAAAAGATCTCTGGCTGCAATATTACTGATGCATATTAACAATGATCTTAAAAGCAAATACACTGGACGGAGCAAGGTTGCTGGAATTTAATTAAGAGACTGGAAGGGGTTTGGTTGGTATATTTGCACACTCTGCCAGTTATTTGCAGAGGAACATTAATAATCTTAGAAGAGTGTGACCTATATTTGTCTGAGTATGTAAATAATAAAGTCCTTTTGCCAAAAGTTAAAACTGTTTAAAGCCTGTAGAAAATTTCATAGTAACTATTTTTATCCTGTCATTTCTCTGTATCTTATGTAAACATCACTTGAAGAGGATTATCTGCAAGCAGGAATTAGCATTAAAAATAGGATGCACTCATCAAGCTTTCAGCAGAGATAGTATTTTCCAAATTGACGTGGTGTCAGTGGCCTTCATGACTGCAAAGCTGTCACGGAATGAAAACAGGACAAACACCCAAGTGTCCAAGCACCCTTGCTTTCTACACAAATCTCTCTGGATGACTGGAATGTATTCCCATGTGCACGCCAAGGGTGTATGTGCGTGCGCATGTGTGTGTTAGAGCTCTCTGCCAATGAATAGCCAGCTTCGCTGTAAATCGCTGACCGCGCTCCTTTGTATGCTTGAATATTTGGGCAGTGGAAGCAGCTGGAGATGTGGTTATCTGCTTGGGATACTAGTCAGTATAGAAGCTGCATTGAGCCCAGGGAACATAAAAAACCAAGAGTCCAAGGGTCTCAGATATTTTGCTGCCTACTGATCTCCTCTGGTCCAGAGTCTTTGTTTTCTTAGTTTGGGGGTAAAAGGCCATGCAGAATGATCCTTGAATGAGGCATCGGATCAAAAGGGCTCATTTAAAGTCCTGGTATGGCCACTTTCTGGTTGTATGATTTTGGGAAAGTCACATAACCTTTAAAGATCTCCAGTTCCTCATCTGCAAAATGGGGGTAAAGATAGTATTTTTTTCATGAGGAAATAAATTATTTGACATATGTAGACGGGTTAGAACTGGTTAGAACAATACCTATCACATTGACCACCACAGGGATTACTGTTTTACTAACCTTGTTGGGGGTCATTTTGCAAGTGTAATATTTTTATTATACTGTGTAAATGGTTCTTTAGAGAGCCATATTCTTTCTAGAAATGCTTGAAGGAGATATATGTACTTACAAGAAGGCAACTCAGGAGCCTGAGGTAGGATGATTGCAAGTTCAAAGCCAGCCTCAATGACTTAGGGAGATCCTGTCTCAAAATAAAAAAATAAAATAAAAAGGCTGGGGATGTAGCTCAGTGGTTGGTTAAGCACCATTGGATTCAATTCCTAGTACATAATAATATAATAATAAAAATAGATAAAAGAAGATATTAGAAATGGTTTGACTAATGAACAGGCCACTTCACTCTCAGCATACATGATCATATCTCCCCTTCTTTCAGAGGGTATTGGTCCCACTTGCATTTTCTCAGTATTTGATGAGTGAGGTATGTAATCTTAGGAGAATGTCACTTCACCTTTTACTCAGGGTTGGAACTAGGGGGAGGTGAGTCAAAGGCTAGATGCAAACACCAAAAACAAACAAACAAAGCTCAAAAGGAATATGTAAGTCATTGTTTCAAAAAATCAAAATTAATGCAAAAATCTATAACAAACAAGGTCAGCTTCACTGATATTTTTCCTTTGGTTTCAACCTCTAAAATGTTGAATTACTAATCTGTGCATGGTGCTTAGGAATTCATTAATACCATCCACATAAACATGAAAAGTATTCAGAAATATGAGGATGACATTTGGAGTTAACATTAACATGACTCTGCTTCACACTCTGATAGGTGTGAAGCAGAATGTAACTCAAACAACACAAATGACTCCATTTATTTACCCTTAAGTTGAAATCAAATGACTTGTGACTAGTGACTGGTTGAGCTGAGACAGACGGTCTGACTATAGATGTATAGTACCATTCTTCCCATTGCTCCACCTATGTCCCTCACCATGGTACAGGGACTACGCAACCTAATACTCATAAGTACTCGATGAAAAGGCAGATTTCTAGGCATCTTCCAGGTCCACTGAATCAATCTCTCATACTAAGGCTTGGAAATCTGCCTCTAACAAGCTCCTGCTTCCCATCACTCTAGTTCACCTTCCTTCCCCATAATTCCATCTCCCTGAACTTCACATTGTTGAGTTTGTTCATTCTCTCAGTCTTTATGCCTATATGGATAGATTTCTACTTGCATGTTCTAACTTCTAGAGACAAGATCTATTAATATAATCTCATGGTTATCTTTGCTCCAAAGGGAAATTAGCGTGAATAGTGTGCCTTTGGTTTTGTAATCTTATAATTCTTGTGTCCTTTATTATGGAAGTATTAGCTTTTGATCAATCAAATGCTTCTTTGTTTCTCGAAGATAGTATTATAATTAATACTATTTTATAATTAATTTTATAATTGATATAATTATCAATACAATCAGATTTACATCTACCATCTTTGATTTGTTTTTTTGTAGACAAGTTTATATTTTATCTCTCTTCCTGTTTTTATTGTTTTAAATGTTTTATGATATCATTATATTTCTACTCCTGACTGTAGATGTACTATTTGGGAGGATACCAGGGATTGGATTCAGAGCAGAGATGCTTAGCCACTGAACCACATCCTTGTTAAGTTGCTGAGGCATATTTTGAGGTTGTAATCCTCCTGTCTCAGCCCCCTGAGTCTCTGGGATTACAGTTGTGCAACACCGAACCTGGCTTAGATATACTTTTTAAAAAAGAGGTTGTTTTTATGATTTTGGTGTATATCTTTATCATAGTCTTCTTCAAAATAGTATAATACTACTACACCTATATTTAAGAACCTTAACATATCTCCATGACACTGTTCTTAGCTATTGTTATCATACATTTTGTTTCTAAATATGTTATGATGACCATACAACATTGGTAGTTATTTTATTCTCAACAATTATATTTCAAAGAGATTTTAAAAATGCAAAAGAAGTTTTGTGATTCTCCCATATTAATTTCAAGTGCTCTTCATGTTTTTGTGTAGATTCAGATTTCCATATGAAATAATTTTCCTTCTACTTGAAGAACTTCTGTTGATAAAATATTTCTTCTCTCTTTTGTCTGAGAAAGTCTAATTCATCTTCATTTTTGGTATACAATTTTTTTCTGGACATAGGATATTCTTGGTTGACAGTGTTTTTATTTCAGTTATTTAAAGATGTCATTTCCTTTTCTCCTAATTGCATTATTTCATAGGAAGTGTGTTATTATTTTTATTGCTAGTCTTCTGTATGTAATATTTTTATGACTGGATTTTTTTTGTTTTGGTACTGGGGACAGGAGATTGAACTCAGAGATGCTTAACCACCAATCCACATCCCTACCCCTTTGTGTATTTTATTTTGAAACAGTGTCTCACTAAGTTGCTTAGGGCCTCACTGATTTGGTGAGGCTAACATTGAACTTGCAGTCCTCTTCCCTCAGTTCAAAAGGACAATAAATATATGAGAAAATGCTCTCCATCACTAGGAATCAGAGAAATGCAAATCAAAACTTCACTGAGATTCCATCTCACTCCAGTCAGAGAGGCAAAAATTAAGAATATGAACAATAACAGATGCTGGAGGGGTTGGGGGAGAGAGGAACACTAACACACTATTGATGGGACTGCAAATTTGTACAGCCACTCTGTAAAGCAGTGTGGAGACTCCTCAAAAAATTAGGTAGGGAATCACCTTGACCCAGCTATTCCACTCCTGGTTACTTCCCCAAAAGAACTAGAATTAGTACTCCAGAGACACAGCTACATCAATGTTTATAGCAGCTCAGTTTACAATGGCTAAACTATGGAATCAACCCAGATACCTCTCACTGGATGAGTGGATTCAAAAACTGTGGTATATATATGTAAAAGGGAGTTATACTCTGCTGTTAGAGAGAATGATATCATGGCATTTGTAGCCAAATGGATGGAGATGGCAAAAATTATGCTGAGTGAAATATCCCAAACACATAGACTTAAGGGCCAAATGTTTTCTGTTATATGTGGAAGCTAGAGTAAATTCTAAGATAGGATGAAAGTTAGCTAAGTTTAAGTAATAAATTCACCATAGTTAAAATTTCACATAAGCTGGGGGAACCATAACTATGAAGGTATGGGGAGAAGGGAAGCAGGCAGATAGTGAAGGGAGGGATAAAGGGGGTTATTGATACAACTGGGAATACTTGACTCCCATGAGAAGCCTAACTATACACAGGCAGGCAGAGAAACTCAGAAATTTCAAAAATTAATATACATGTATATGCTCATTTCTGATTATAGCATGATTGTATTACAGAGGAGACATGAGATTGGGGAATGGGTGAAGTAGGGGGAGATCCTGGAGTAGGATTGACCTTAACTTACTATGTCAATATCCATGTATGCATACATATGTAATGATTCCTTCCAATATATACAACTATGTCAAACAAAAAACAAAACAAAACAAAACAGAATGGGTCATAGTTTCCTACTTCTTTGCTTTCTGGGTAGGTTTTGGATGGATACCTACATTGTGAATTTTCTATACTTGAGTACTAAATTTTGTTTTATTCTTTCAATAGCATTTGGCTTTGTTTTGGGTTGCCATTCAGTTATTTGTAATCAGTTTGATTCTTTGAGAGTTGCTCTTTAAATCTTTTAAAGGCAAATTCAAACAAAGGCAGCCTTTGGTCTAAGACTAGTCCCACTTTTAAGTCAATAACATTCAGAGGACTCAGTCTAACTGTGTATTAGAATGTCTTTCCTCACTGGGTGTTTAGGATAAAACTATTCTCAAGTTCCAATCAGGTACAGCCCACTTCAGATCTCTGAAGGTATTTACCTACGCAATTCCTTTCTCTTCTGTGTTCTCTGCTCACCAATTCTAGCTGGATTAGCCTCCTTGAACTCCAAACTCTCCCTCCTCAATTTAGAAAAACCCCCTGTTGCATGGCTTGCTTTTTTCTGCACTGTGGCCTGGAAACCCTCCAGAGAGTAAGTTGGACAATCCACTGTGATGCTGGTTTTTGTGGATGTCAGGTTTGTGTCCTCCTGGAGTCGAAGAATGAAACCGAGGGACACTGAGGCAAGTGGAACAGACATATTTTATTTAAGAAAGGATAGAAAGAAAAGGCTTCTCCAGAAGGGAGGCTTTGAGCCGAGCACTTGTACGAGGGGAGGCGACTCACCTTTCTTATAGCCTTTTAAGTTCTCTTCCCTTGATTAATCATTGCCTTCCCTCCCCCATGCGTAAGAGTATGAGTATGGAAGTTCTGGTCTGATCCCACCTTTTGTCCTGGGCCCATGCTGACCTTCCCTCAGCAGAAGGGAAGCGTCTCTCCAGGTCACCCTCGTTGGCAGAGGGCGATGTGAAGCTGATATGCACCTCTGCCTATTTAAAGCAGCAGATGCTCTTTACCCTCTTAGAAAAAGTGACCGTCAGCTCATTTCCTCCATATCAACCTGCATCATTCTGCCTACACTGACTGCTGTGCCTCTTCTGTCTCAACGTGACTCACTTTGCTTCACTTCTCTTAGGAATCACCTGGCCCATGCTACCAGTTGTTACGGATTTGAATGCTATTGTTTGACGGAAGATTTTCTTCTAATTTGCTAGTTGTTTAAAATAGGAAGATGAATCTGGTCTGCATTACTCCATCTGATAGAAATTCCCATAGCATTATTTAAACACTAAGGTCATTATACGTGTTATTCAACCTTTACCACAATCCTTCTGTTAATTTTATTAATTTTATTAATTACAAATTAATAAAACTAGGGCTGGAGCGGTGGCTCAACAGTTACAGCACTTGCCTGGCATACCCAAGGATCTGGGTTTGAACCTCAGTACCACATGCACAACTAAGTTTTAGAGAAATGGAAATCAGAGGAAAAACTAAATAAAATTAATTCTCTCTTTCTCTCTCTCTCTCTCACTCTATTCATCTCTCTGTTTAAAAAAACAGATTAGTAAAACTGAGGCTGAGCCATAGAAATGATAATACTGAGGAATTTAATGGCACTGAAATTAAGAGCATGTCTCCATGTCATCCTGGGTTGGAATATTGACTTCTTCACTAATAGTTTCATAACCTCTGCATGTTTTATTTCAACATCTATAATAACATTATTATTTAATTCAGAGAGTTGTTTTATAGACCACATGGCATTTTAGTCAGCTTTTTGTTTTTCCACCATGACCAAAAGATCTGACAAGAACAATTAGAAGAAAAAAAGTTTATTTGGGAGCTCACAGATTCAGAGGTCTCAGTTCATTGAAGGCTGGCTCCAATCCTTGGGCCTCGAGGTGAAGCAGAACATCATGGCAAGAGTGTGGCAGAGGAAAGCAGCTGGAAACATGGTACCCAGAAGCAGAGAGAGAGCATTATCCTCACAGCTGGACACAACATAAACCCCAAGGGCAGGTCCCCAGTGGCCTACCTCTTCCAGCCGCACTGTACCTGGCTACACTTTCCATTCACTCAGTTGCTATCAGGGGATTAATGCACTGATTAGGTTAACTCTCTTACAACCCAATTATTTCACCTTTAAACCTTCTTGCATTGTTTCACATATGAGCTTTGGGGGATATCCAATATCCAAACCATAACACATGGCTTAGTACATGTCAGATACTCAGAATAATGTTCAGCAAGTAGTAAATTCTCGGTAAATGTCATTATTATTACTCTGGAATCATGCACCTATAATGGAGTAGGGCCTGGGATGGGGTCTCTGGCTCTAAAATTCAGGGATTTCTGCTGTCTCATGCTGCTTCTGACCAGCAAGGTATGTAAGGAAGATTCTGGTTTTCTAATTAGCAGTGAATGCATTATTTTAGGTCAAAGAACTTGAACAATAGAACTACTTGTGGTGGATGTAAACTCACCCCTCTCCTCAGTGATACAAATCAATTTAGGGGCAGTGACTTAGGCATGGGGATATAAAAGCTGAAGTTGAAGGATCTCAGACATCTCTGCTGCCTCTGGGAGGCCAACGCTTTGTCAACTTTGGCAAATAAGTAAGTGTAAACATTTTGGACATACCATTTTTTTCTCCTTTTGGATTCAAAATCTCTCTTTTGCCTTATACCCACACTATACCAATAGAAGGCAAATGTAATTCATAGCTCATGCAAATGATTTGGATGGTTCTCTTATTAGACTCATGATGCCCATGGGAGTTATACTTCTCTATGAAATTTCCTTTCAGGTTCAGAAAGCCATTGAGAACTATTTCAGTGAATGATTAATCTCTTTCAGAAGGTCATATTTCTGTTTAGAAGTCTTGAGAACTTTGTGAAAAAGACATTGGCTCTTTTCTCTTTATTAAAAATTGTGAAGGGGAGAAGGGGGAGAAAAGAACATTGCATCTTAAACTTACTTGTTCAGATGATCTACTGAACTAAGTGTTGAAACCCCTGTAAAAGCCCCCAGTACTACAGGAGGAAAATAATTAGAAAAATAGAGTTGCTCTTTCTTTTGCATCGTATATTGCTAAGATCTTAAACTGACTCTGTTTTTTTCTTACCAAATGACCTTCTTTTCTCAGAATTCCAGTGGAAGTGACTTTCAAATCAAAAGAATCATTCTTTTAAGGCCAATATGTTTTTCTTATAATCTAGGGTCATTTCAGGCCTTTAAGGGTTTAGTGGGATTAAATTATTTTTAAAAAAATTTTTTCATTTCTTTTCTGTCTCTGTCATTTCCCTTTATGAACACATTTGAATGGAATTTCTCCACGTTAATTATAAGTCACCAGTGTTCTTCACAACTTGCCCCCCCAAGCGATGAGGAACATCTGGTTCTTCCATGAGGTAGGGAGGCCCCGTGATGGCAGCTCTGTCTTATACCGAGAAGCCCTATTAGGAATGTACCATGTTTAAATGTGAGTTCCTTTGTTTATCTACAATTGCATGCCTGACCTTAGCTAAGTGAAACCTGATGAAAGAGAACAAGACTCACATCACCATCCACTCCTTGTTTTTTTTTTTTCTTGGCCCACTAAGTACATTTCCCCAAGTTCTGGCATTTCATTTGAAAATTAATTTGGAGCAAGTTTTGTGTTGCATATCTAAAAACAAATGCATCATAAGCTCTTTTGGGTTTTGCTAAACACAGCTTTTCAAAATGGTTAACATTGTGCTATAAGGACAAAAGTTTTATGTTTTCATAATTATCTTCCTTCTGGAATGGTGGAAGTAGTGGGTATTTGAAATAATTCTGAATGGAAAGTACACTCCAGATGCTTTGGTAGACATTGAAGGTTTCCTGTTGGAGTTGGTACATTATTAACCATTTAGCTTCACTTCACTAAGCCTCATTGGATTGTTTTAATTCTCTGGTGACCCAACCAAAGTGAAGTAACTCTCCAGATACCAATCAATGCTTGTGCAGATGGAAGCAGCCAAGCAATTGAAGCAAAATGTCAAATTACATAATGTTCCACTCATCACTCCTGAGAATATCACATGTATCACAGGCTGTGGTCCCCACCCTATTCTCAGGGGTGGGCTTCTCCAAACATTGGCAGTAGAGTAAATTGTAAATATTATATAGACTCATGAAGGGTTGGATAAAATCTGGACCACACTCCAGAAGAAGGGTTTATTGTGTTTCCATGGTCTCTTATAGGGCACATTTTGGTTTCATAAATTGGATAAAACCACAGAGGAAGTTTGAGTAAATAGATGCAGAAAATGGAAGATCTTGGAAGGTCTCAATCTGATTTAGAAAGTTGCTCTACTTGTTCTAATGGAGAACTGTATGTTTATTTCCTTAATTTTTCATGTCCAACTTTATGTATTAACTGTAGCAGAACTTGTCAACCTTATTGGGGGCATTAGAATAACTGTGGAATTATTTAAAAAATACAGATGGCTGAGACCTGCTCAAGACCTACTGAAAACAAATTTGTGGATATGAGACTTGTGATTGAGCTTTTAAAAGCTCAGTGATTGTGATAAGCATCACAGTGTACTCAACAAAATGTGTTTTAATTTTAGGCAGCTTCAACTTTCTGTTCATACCTTATAGAATTATCAAGGTAGTTCAGGGAATAGTCTGAAATTTTAAAATTTGGACAACCCAGGTAGATTTTAAGGTAAAATTTAACTCTATGTCTGTTTGACTTCAATACTCTTTTTATACCTTTCACCTTCCTGATCATTTCTTCTTACCCTTCCCACACTTTTCCATTCTGCTTTGTTCCCTATAATTCTTTCTTTGCTCTCTTTGCCTTTCCATGTCATAATATGTCTGTCTATCTGGAAAATGAGAGAAGGGTGCACATGTCTCACGAGAGTTCTTGGTAATGATGATTGCTCCAGGCTTCTTGTAAACATTTCCAGTTGGGGAAGTTCTCATAGTCACTGAGTTGACAAATCTCGGTTTGGTATCCTTTGAATAATGGAAATATTTATATTTTTTGAAATGTTTCATTTTAAAGAATGTCCTGGGATCTGTTCAAGAGAATATAAAAACCTCCTGTCCTTGTTTCCATTTCCAGACCCAGAGATGACCTTGGTCCATTGAAGCATCTGCTTTTAATTTTATATTGTTTCTATCTTAAAGGCCATCTTTCTGAACTAGGGTTTAAAAGTAGCTCAACAAACAGAAAATGTGAGATGAAGGTAATGAGGACAGTGATTTTGGTTAAGAAGTGGCAGAAGTTACAGATCTATGTCCCTGGGATATGGAGGAACTGCCTAACCTGAGCTTTGTGGAATCATCTGTATTTCAAGGCCTTTCATCCATACTTACTGGGGGCCCCCGTGCAACTGGCTTAGACTCCTGTGATTCTCAAATACTGCCAAAGAAGTGCCCCTGTGCTTAACCACTTTCTTCTCTGATTCCCTTTTCTCTAGATGGCTTGCAGGGTGGAGGTGGTTATGGCAAAAAGCTACTATCAAAATAAAAGTATAATTAAAAAACTGATATGGTCTGAAAGTAAAGTGTTGACCCTTTTTGTGCAGCTAAGTTGGGCATAAACTTGAAAAGTAAGACCCAACATATTACTTTTTAATATTTGGTAAGAAATTTTAGAGGAGACTAGTTCTGGACCCATAGACCAGAAGGAAGACCAACTTCTCTTGATCGGTGTGAGAGCTTAAAAATTTTACAAAGTTGACAAGAATTAAGTTCTCCTGTGTAACAAAACATTTTGCACATAATTGATGCTCAACAAATATTTGTTAAGTGAATGAGAGATGAAAGCAAGGAGATGCTAGGGTAGACAATTAGAAGCTCAGTGCACTGATTTAGAGTCACAATGAGCATTTCTTCTCTTAAGATCACATGGGATCCTGAGCAACTGAGGCAGAATCCCTGACATGCTGATGATTCTTCTATAAGGTGAGGTTTATGACATCTTTTTTCCAGGTCATTGTGACGATTACCTGAAATGCTACATGGGAAAGTGCTTTGTAAATTATAAACAATGAATAAGTAATCAAAGAAGTAGCAGAAACCCCACATTGCAGATATGTTATGTGGATTAAATGGAAGGTTTGGTAGAGAGAGTCACCAAAGAGAAATTAATAAGAGTAAAATTATGTAGATTGCGTATTTGTGGAACAGAAAGCTAGTACCGTTGTTGAAGACAAAAACTCTGGTTTAATGTGAGATAATCACTTCAGGACAAGGATCACGTCTTATCTAATTTTTTTTAATGATAGAAGGACAGTGAGTGATTATATATATATATATAGAGAGAGAGAGAGACAGAAAGAGAGAGAAGCAATTTTATTTAGTTTTTCATGTAGCCTTCATTGCTCCAACACTTTGTTGCGTAGGTGGTGCTGGGGTTTGAACTCGTGTACTAGCGCATGCCAGGCAAGTGATGTAACTGCCAGACCACCACTCCAGCCCTGCATCTTATCTATTCTTGTATGTCCAGTACTAGCAGGACCTTCACTGGAGTAGATATTCAGTGCATACTCAAGAGGATAGATGGATGGATTGACAGAGAAGAGTGTGTGCTGCATAGCCCTGGAGTCATTTTTTGGTTCAGAAATGGAAAAGTAGTTTTTGAAATTCTATTTAGCATAGTGCAATACAGTTTTAAAAGAAAATGTAAATTACAACTTTTGCTAATTGTTTTGAGAAGTCATGCAGCATTTTATCTCATTTTCCAGGAAGACAGATGATGGCATGCAATGCATCTGAGAAATTCAGGCTCATTCTATGTGACTAGAAGCCACATTTTCTGAATGACTATTATAGACATCCAGTGAAACAGAGCCAACTGTTAAATGATTGTTAAAGCAGAACAGAGTTATAAAGACTGTGCCATCAACAGGTTTTCTCACATGCTGCAGAGCGGGCACTCTGATGCCTGCTGGCAATGGGGACCCATCTCCTCATTAGGCATTGGGCTGGGAGGGAGGGATTGATCTTTGTTGGAGTGGTAATATTATGAATGACTCATTGGCTTTAAGTTTCAAGATTTACTTGGATCCATCAGGCTTTCAAAATCACCAATATTGGCCTATCTGATAATTTGTGCCCTCATTTTGGTGAGTATGAACATTTGTGTCCTTTTTCACAGAGAATAATTGTGCATGTTTGTGGATAGCATATAAACTATTGCTGAATTCAGTCCACTAGCTCTTTGGTCACACAAACTTGTTTTGATAGTTTGAACTCCCTGGTAAGGAAGCAAGATATAAAAATTTGACCCTTGGAGGCTAGCAAGATGGACATGAAGACACAAAAAGTTCCTGTAATTGTTCCCATGGACAAACTTTCTTGCAATTTGTGAATGCATTGATCCTACTCAAGAGGAATCAAAGGGGTGGGTATTGAGGATGGGAAGCATAAAGGAATGGTTTACCTGTTAAACCCAGATGCATTGATGTGAACTGCAAGTAATTTCGATGTACCTGTAGTCATTCTCCACTGTCCATAAGACAGAGCTCAGCCTCCTTTACATATTAGGTGTTATAATTAAGATTTATGACTACAGACTGGCTGTCCAATCACCAGGATGCATCCTTCATTGATGTGTGTCACCCCATGGGGACATGTTGTAGACTGGAGTGGCCATTTCAAATGAAGTATTAAGGATGGCATCTCTGAGCAGATGATAGTGGAGAAGAGACCTGAATGAAAAGAGGGAATCCATCCTATGATGGTATGGGAGGTGTTTCAAGGAGATCAGAAAGGAAGTCAACTCAGTGTGCTGTGAGCAGGAGGATTGGAGACAGGAGAGACAGGCAACTGGAGAACCAGGGACCCTGTATAAACTGTGGTTAGAACTTTGCCTTCCAAGTGTGCTGAGAAGCTCTCCATTGGTTTTAAGCAGGAGAGCAATGCAGTCTCTTCTGTATTTTAAATTCATTCTTCTGTTGACACATAGAGACTAAAATTCTTGTTGGTCTCCAGCATGAATGCAAGGAGACCAATTGTCCCCTCTCATGAACTCCAGCTCACAAGAACATGGGCCCCTTGAGGGCAGAGAACGCTTCTCTGCACATCATTGTTCTAGTGCTTTGCCTTTTCCTAGCACTTCCCAGGTACCTGGTAGATACTGAATGCATTCTGAAAGGGTGAGTGAGGACAGTTTCTTCTATAGACTGCAACAGGAAGACCTCAGCCTCTCACGACAGGATCCTTTTCATAGATGCATCCGTCCCTATGAAGTGTGAATTGAGTTCTGTTTTCCAGAGTTCCCTAATAATTCTTTGGATTCATGAGTTGATAATCATCATGATGACCTTTGAGCACTCGCCAGGGTGTGTTGGGGGAGCTGGGCAAATATCACATGAAAGGGGATGAGGAGAAACTCAAGTTACCCAGAAAGCTTGACTTGAGGCTGGAGACCTGGACTAGATGGTGGAACTAATCAATTTGTTGTCACTTTACAGATTGAAACTAGGAAGTATTAAAACTGGATTCTCCCTTGCCAGCATAGAATGCTTTTGACAAGGTCAGTGAGTGTTGGATGAGAAATGGGGCTTTCCTCTTTGATGGGCTCCTCGAAAGACTTGTCTTGACCTGTGTCAAGAGAATCACCCATTCCTAGCTCAATAAAAGAAACAAATCTGTGCAGGCCTTCTCATGATTGTGATTTGTGGGTGCCAGGCGAGTCTATGAGCTCCCACCCTTATTATAAACACCATCTCTGGAGGAGATGAACATTCTTAACTTTTACAGTCACGATGCAGTCATGCTTTGAGATCATCTGAGAAGTGCTGTGGAAGCACAAAGCATTATTACTATCATTATGGCAGTAATGACTATGATTATGGTGCAGTGAGGGGGAGCGCACGGGGAATTGGCAGTTAAAGGCCAGGGAGCTTTACCCCCATGCATCTGAGTGAGCTTTGCAGGATCAGAAACTCTGCGAGGTGTGTGTGTGTGCATGTGTGCGCATGTGCATGCATCAGAAGGAGGTACGTGAGGGTGCTGAGATGTCTTTCCTGGAGGACATGTACCTCGAATGCATTTTAGTAGAACTGTGTCTTGAAAACATCCCATTCCCTATTTAAAACCTGGAGCTTAGCTTAGCTTTGTTTCTGTAATGCAATATGACTTCCCCGAATATCACCGCAGATAATGGGGCTGTCTCAGAAGCTCTAGTGCAGCAGGAGGTTGTACTAGAAATGATTTATCTCGGATACACCTTCAACTGCTCTGGGTAACAGGTAGAGAGTGTGACAGTCTGAAGATAGTTATCTTTGTCATTTGCTTTACTTTCTCTACTTTCTTCTTTGATCACCCATTTTGGGGAATCTTTCATTCTCAAACTCTAATAGCTACTCATTCGACAGGCATTTATGGAATATCTATTAAATGCCATGCCTGGGGTTAGATTGCAGGATCAATGGAATGAATGTGATTTGTTCCCTGCCTTAAAGGTTTTACACTTTGGTGAGGGAGACAGGAACATGAGTGGGTTTGAGGTGTTAGATTCTTTCATCTTTTCCTTTGCCCAAGTGCCAGAAACAAATTTGCATTTTGGAAATTCTCCTTTGGGGTCAGTATGTGAGGTGGATTTTAATGGGTTGGCACTGGAAACCTGGAGAACCTGCAGCCTGTGCAGAAGTACAGGAACTGTTAGATCCCTTAAAAGATTTCTCACATGAAACTCAAATATTTGGCATTATTTATCATGAGATGAACTAAAGGGAAGAACTGGTTTATAAGAATTGGATAATTTGTATGTTACCATATTCACTTCCTTGAAGTTGTGGCTGGTCTGTGAACAGAAGAGAACTGTGTTCATCTGGAGGGGTGGGAAATGCTTGGATATTTTATCTGAGTTTTTGGAAATCTATGCATTTGAGGACAAACTTAGGAATATTGGTGAAAAGTTCTTATGGGGAACTAGAGTTGCATGTAACACTTTAGTTGTCATAAATATTGCATAATGACAATGACCAAAATTATTACCTCTTTTCTACCAGAATGGATAGCCAAGGGAAATTTTGGAGAAATTCTTTTGGGATTGGATAATTCCAAGAGAGAAAGATGTGGGGTGGAGAATGAGCGAGAGAGTGAGCACGAACGTATTAGCTCAGTTGGGGAGAGGGTTTAATCTACCTTGACCAGGAGAGATGTAGTGCATTTTGGGAGGAGAATCCTGCCGGGTCATTTCAGAGACAGGGTTCCACAAGTAATTTGACTCATGTTGCTGGGTAAGACATACTCTATAAACACTTCCCTATCCTGGAAAAGCTGTAAAGTCTAAGACATTTAAGATTATACAGTAAAAAAACTCATCGCTTTCCATTTATAGTTTCAAAAGGCTAACTTTTGCTGGGAAGATTATCAACACTGCAAATTGACAATGCTGGTTTATAAGGGTCATGTTTTGCCCACTCAGAGATCAAACAGCTTTTGGGTACCTCCCTTGTATGTAGGTATCTGCTGGTGACTAAAACATCAGTTAGGCCTCACTTTACACCAGACTTGAGATATAGAGTCTGGGAACCAGCTGTTTTCTATTCCCTCTGCAAGTGTAGAAAAGAGGAGTGGCTTTAAATGGAACCAGGAAAGATCAAGCCAGCCAGCCTCTTTATTAGTACAAGGAATATAACAAAGAGCAAAAGACTCATAACAAACCTCAAGAAAAAAATCTTGAGGGTCATTGTGACACCCGGAAGGAGACTACTTCTGCGTTACTAAACGCTTCCCTAATTTCCATAACTTATGAGTCTGGTTCGTTTTAGAGATCTTTTCTTGGATGGTGAAGGGGCTGAGTAAGTGCTTTAGGTACTGTAGAAACCCATTCATGTATTTTATATTTAATTACAAATTACTTTTGTAGCATTTGTAAAATTATGGGCATTGTTTACTTCCAAGGTGGCTTTTGATTGCCCCAGCATTTCCTAAACTGTCTTGTCAGAAAATGACTTTTCCAGGTGCAGAAATAATATGGAATTTGTAGGGACAGTTCAGATTGTGAAATCATTCCCTTCTAGATCTGACAGATTATTTTATTCTTTCAATATCAGAAGATGTAGAAAAGGTCCCCCATGAAAACAAATAAGTATAATTTGTTATTTATTGGTAATGTTTTATGATAGACACCATGCTAAATGTTTTCATATGCACGATTTCATTATATCACATTTTATTGAGTGAGGAAGCAGGCATGCGAGTTTAGTGATTTTATTCTTTCAGAGACACCCAATTGAAATGTGGAAGAACTAAGCTGGAAGCTTTGGACTCTTGAGGTTCAAGACCCCTATGTGTCTGTGACTGGTCTTCTGATCTCACCTACGAGCTACTGGTAAGTCCCTGCTATCAAAGAAACAGGTTGAATCCTGGGCAACATCTACCCACCCACCAGAACCTTGACTCAGTCCCCATTTCCCAACCTAAGATCTGCCCTACCCATCTAAAGTTCCTGTCTTTGCCTTTAATTCCTTAACTGTTACTTGCATCAGTAACAGTGTTGAGACATGAACTTCCAAGATTCCCTTTAACTTTCAGAGATTTTGGTTTCATATACACACTGCTACATAGAATCTGTTACATCTAAGACTGAAATATATCTCAAGTCTTTCAAATTTCCTCCACTGGCTCATTCACTACAGTGGCCCAAGCCATTACTTTGGAAGAACAAGAGTTGTGACTCTGGTGATATTCTCATCCTTTGTTGTTTGGAGTGAGGCCTGTTGTCCAGTAGCATCTGTATCTCCAGAGAGCTTGTTAGAAATGCAGAATCTTGACCTTACCCTGAACCTAGAAAATCATCATCTACATTTTAGCAAAGGCCTCAAGACGTCTGTGTAGCTTCTTGTTGGAAAGTCGCTGTTGTAACAGATCCCTCTCGCACTGCATTCATTCCTTTGCAGCCAGCGTGATTGTGTTTCCAGTGCTGAGAATCAAAGCCAGGGCCTCATGTATGCTAGGAAAGCACTCTATCACTGAGCCATATCCAAAGCCGAGAGTGTTTTTAAAATGCATATATGAATGTACCATTTCTCTATTTAAACCCTTTAATGTCTTCCCATCTCATTTAGACTAAAGCCGAAAACCCTTACTGAAAAAACTCTCCAAGATCTGATTCTTGCCACTTCCAGTCATACTGACTTCCCTTCAATTCCTAAAATATGGCAAACTTGGTTCTACCTAGAAGACTTGTCCTCAGTATTTCCTCTAGAATACTCTTCTGATCTTGGCATGATATGGAGTTTTTTAATCCGCTAGAATTAGTTTAAATGTCATGTACTGGAGAAAATTCACCTGACCTCGCTACAGTAGGTACCTCCAGTTTTTTGTGTCATAATCATGCTGCTTTCCTTGTGTGTGTGTTTTTATCTCAGTTTGTCTATTTGTTTTCCTACCAATTGTCCATTCCCCCTCCTGGAATTTGTAGAAGTAAGACCCATGGTTATTTCTCTAGCATTTCACACTGATGAGTGGCACAGAAAGGATTATCTATAAATAACTGTTGGACAAGTATGTAGGCACTTGATAGTTATGGTTATGAGTTGTTGATTTTTTCAGGACTATATAATTCAAGAGAAGTTGTTAGTGCTTTTAATTCTTGCAGTTGTTTCTAATTCTTGGTGTTTTTTCCTAAAATACTTTCAGTTAGCTATGTAGATTTCATAAAGTTTTCTCATACCTGCTTTCAGCATCACCAGTAGAGTGATTTTTCATTTCCAAGGTATTTGAAAGGGGGAGTTAGTTCTCATTTGCTTATTGCAACCAACAAACATTGTCTTAGAGCAAATATCCAGCCATTTCCTAATGAAAACCAGAAAAACTTTTCTACAACTATAATTGATTTGGTCCAGAGTTGATGAGGGAATATATTGGATTGATATTTTTTCCCTCTCTCTATGTGTTTTCTGAGAGATTACAGAAAAGGATTCAGGAGTAATGAGTTCAAGGTCTGGTGTCTTGAAACATTAGGTTACAGCCGATGGCTAACCCAGGGTTAGAGAAAGAGAACTCCCTTGTGATGTATCATTGCACAATTGCATAAAGCAGATGTGTAATAGAGGTTTGTATCTGTCCCTGAAACATCTGGCATTACTCATGAGAAGCAGGTGCCTTGATTGGACAAGCAGGCCACATAGCCATTCCAGGATGACACATTCCTGTTGTTTCTGGGTTGCATTTGAATTTTCTTTGGCTCCAGTCAGCCCAAGCACGTTAATGATCAAATGATAATACAGAGGAAGATTGCCTAAGAAACAGGATAAACAACGTAGCTGCATCTTCTGGCATGATGAGGTTCTGAGTTTTGGAAAAATTAGTAAGCTATCCTGTAACTGACAGCCTGTGAGAGTTCAGATGTATCTGTTGTGACAGGTTGAGTCACAACTGTCATGGATGAGGCTTGTCTCAGAGTTGAGGGTTTGCCTGCTAATCAGTTAAATCCTGTGTTAGGTCTTAGCCAACCATGGGTCAAGGGTGTCCTAAAGGTTTAGTGAATTGTACCCATCACAGAAACCTTTGTGTCTCACCAAACAAAATCTGTGAAAGTACTGGAATAAAGTTTACAAATGTATGAAACTGCAGCCAGGGTACAGCATAAAACTCACTGAGAGAACATGGTGAACTTACCTATCCTGAACTGCCTTCCCATCGCTTTACCCTAGCCAGGGCTGAATCATGGCTGGAGTTCCATGATGAAAAGCATGTGGTCGTTCAGGTCTGTGCACACTCCTCGGGTTGAGAGCTCTTTGAGTGCCATAGAGGACTGGCCTGGGACTTGTTAGTTTCTGATGTTTTAATAGGTGCAGTGTTTTACCAGGTCTGCTAACTATGTGCTTCAGAATTACCTGGCCTGTTTGTGAAAAACAGATTCTTGAAGCTCATCCTTGCAAATCTATTGAATCAGGGTCTCCATCCTAAAGTTGAAAAGTCTACATTTGCAGCCAGTGTTCCAGATGGTGCTTATGGATTTCAAAGTTTGAGAACTACTAGGATCTGTTGAAGTTGAGTATGCTAAGTTTTCATTATTTTCTAATAGGTTTAAAATAGAATTTGGGATTAAAATAATCAACTTTTAAAAATAATGATTTCATGGACAAATAATAACCTTCACAGCCATTTTTGGCTCACCAGCAATGACAAATAATGAACATTACCCCCTGTTAACCTTCAGAAATGTCATTGTCTGAGTCCTGCTCAAATGTGACTATAGCAGAAAGGTTTATTTTCAGGCGTGGTTCAGCTGGTGTGTGTGTGTTTGCACATGCATGTGCTTGTTTGGGAGACAGGGTTATTGATCAGGGGGCTGTTGTGTGTGAGACTTCAGATCATTCCTTCTTATCCTAGGTCAAATGGTTATGGAATACTAGGACTGAGAGGAATTTTTTTTCTTTGTGAAATGATTTTAAGAAAATTTCTTAGTATTTTTTTAACCAAAGAATAAATATTCATTTTCCTAAGCTGTTCTCTTCTTTCTCTCTCATTTTAATCTGTGAAGCAAAGATATAAAACCTCCATTTAAAAATCCGTTCATGGTGGACTGGAGCCGTGGCTCAGTGGTTACGGTGCTTGCCTGGCATGCGCAAGTACGTGAGTTCAAACTCCAGCACCACATACACAACGAAGTCTCAGAGCAGTGAAAGCCATATGAAAAACTAAATAAAAATTGATTCTCTCTGTCTCTCTCTCACTGTCCCCTCTTTCTTTAAAAAAAAAATCTGTTCATGGTGACATGGTGTTTTAGTCTTTGTTGTTAGAAGACATTGCTTAGAAATTTTTTGGACTACAATATACAAACACAGTGTCACCATGTGGCCAGCACTAAGATCAAGAATCAGGTCCTCATTGATGGTCCAGATGTTCCTCTTGTCTCTAATTCCAATTACTAAATTTTCTAAGAATAAGCATTTTCCTGATGACTAGAAGTCATATTTATTTCTAATAAATATCACTTGAGCTATATTTTATGTAAATATGAGGGACTTTTTTGCAGATACTGGAATTTTAGAACCTTAAATACTTTCTTCATCATCAACCTTCCTGACTATAAGTTGACTTTTTCAAAAGGAAAAACCCCTTTTCTGTTGCTGATTTATAATTGTACAATTTTCCTTACAGTGAATGCAGTTCTCTAGATTCAACTCGATTTGTTTTCTTCACATGTTCCTTCTAACCTAGAACATAGAAACTAAAATCTCTGAGTACTATTAGGCATGTAGTTAATATCAATTATGGAATATGGGCAATTATTTGAACTACATTAGTGAAAACAAGTGCTTGAGAATTTTTTCCATTTTATCCAATGGGGGGGATGGGAAAAATAGTTAACTAACATACTAACTGATTGGATTTGATGCAGTAGCTTACTCAGACTAGAGATAATAGAATAGAATATTTACTATTTAGGGTCCACAAATAAAAGCAAGCATGGAGCTTTTAGGGACTTCACATATGTTCAGGCTAATATTAGGGGCAAATCTTGTCTGCTGGATTAAAGTTATCAGGGCAACGTGAAAGAATTTTTTTTTTATTAGAAGTAAACGTGAAAGAATTCTATAGGTGGGGTCTGCAACCCTGCTGCTTGCCCAAAGGCAATTTATATAACCTCACTAGGAGTTTGTTTCCAAATCAATAGAGTGAGGACAATAATGTATTCTTCCTGGAGCTGTGGTGAGAGGTAAGTAAGGTTATGTTTCTTGGCATCTTGACATCTATGAAAATGCCTGGCACATAGTACCTGTGCAGTCAGCGTGGGTTTCCCGCCTTCTCTGCATGGCAGGATTGCAATGAATATGGGCCCACTATTCCTCTAAATAATAAGACAACATTTACTATGTCTGTTTTCCATACATTTTATTCTTATTTATTCCTTCTAAATGTGTGAATGCTAGTTACATAAAAATTTGGAAATGGAGATGCCAGAAGAATTCCCTTAACTGCAATCCTCAGAGACACCCAGAGTGAATATTGGTTTTTTAAGTATCCAACTCACAACTTGTCTCCTCAGTACCCTTCAGAATGCCCTGCACATGACACTTGTGGAATTGACCTTTTATCAAGAACATATGAGAGTTGTGTATATCATTTATGAATTTTAGTTGATGACCTAGAACAGAATCCAGCGAATTCTCTGTCCTTTGGATTCTTTATTTGGCCTTTGAGGATGGATACTTGCTCTCTACTAAGATATTTCTAGGGCCAGAGATTACATTATATCTTCTTATAAAACACTAAATCTAAAATCTGATGTTAATGGACTATATTACTTAAAAACTATGTTTGTCAATCAAAAGAGTCAAGAGGTTTCCTACAGAAATGGAGAGTATCATGGACTATGATTCCTCAGACAAGGGTCTCATATCCAGAATCTATAAAATCCTCAAAAATGTCAGCTACAAAAACACCAACAGCCCAATTGGTAAATGGGCCAAAGAGCTAAATAGAGACTTCTCACCAGAGGACATTGATCAAGCCAATGAATACATGAGAAAGTGCTCTAAATCATTAGTAATCAGAGAAATGCAAATGAAAACCACATTAAGATATC
>PVKS010024749.1:0-30691 GCA_004027875.1 Aplodontia rufa | reverse complement strand
TAACCTAATTTGGCAGATGTCATTGTCTAGCACCTCCCCTGTCCTTCCCATCCTCCCTCCCCACCCCAGTCCCCATGCTTTGCTGGTCTGGGAGGGGAGATTTGGAAATAGGTAACCCAGCTTACTCTTTGCATGAATCCTTTGTGCATCAGGCGTTTGTAGCCTTGTACAGTCGGTTAATACAGAATAATCAAGCTATCATAATCACATAATTCTCCCAATAAATCTTTATTGGTCTTCTGTTTCTCAGTAAGTCACATTTCCCCTATTGTTCCCCATGAATAACCTCAGCCTCTATCCTCAGGGAGCTTAAAGAAGGTAAAATAGGGATAGTTAGGGATGTGATGACCAAAAGCTACCTTAAATTTAAGAGACACAGTGTGTCTTGAATTTGGAATGTTCCCCAGAGGACTGTGTTAAAGGCTTGGTCCTTCACTGGGGTGCTCCTGAGAGGGCCTGGAACCTTTAAGAGGTGGGGCCTTGTGGGAGCTTAGGTCCCTGGGGGCACACCCTCCAAGAGGGCTGTGGGATGTGCTTTCTCTTGGCTTCCTGACCACCTGAGGTGATGGCTTCCTCCACTAAGTGTTCCTGACATGCATCCCCTCAGGCCCAAGGCAACAGGGGCTGCTAATTATGGTCTGGAACCTCAGAGCCCAGGATCCAGAGCCAACCTTTCCTGTTTTTAAAGTGGCTTATCTCAGGTGTTTGGCATCGTAATGAAAGACTGACAGAAGGTGTAAATAATGTGAACTTAAAAAGCAGTTAATTACTGAGCAGTTTCTAATTATAGGGTGCTGCTGCTTCCCTGCAACACCATGCTTGCATTATTCAAAAAAAGCTGTTGAGCGGTAGGATTTGCTAGGAAATGGAATTTTACGTAGTAGGAAGAGACACGGAGCGGTTTGTGAACTCTGGACCTGTGTGTGAAGCGTGTGGGGTATACGGCAGCCTTCCGCCTGCCCTGGGGAGCGAGGACGGGGCCCTTCTTTCTCACATTTAAATAAGGGGCATAGCTAGGTGCCTTTGTTGCAGGGTGAAAAGTCTCAAGTGACATTGTCCCAGCCTTAACTGCTTTAGCTGGGCTCGGTTTAGTGCCTTCCTACACAAACAGGCTATGAAAGTCCCTTTCCGCTTCAGAAACGTCGAATCCCGCAGAGAGAGATCGTTTTTAACAGTCCTTAACTTTTTCCTTTCTACTGAAAATGGGGAAAGAAGGGAGCACATTGCATGGCCTCTCTGTGACCACACGGGGCTGACTTTCTGGAATAGAAAAGTCAAGGAGCCACCTTGGGGAGTGGGCCAAAGCATGTTCCCGTCAACAGCTCTCCAGCTTTTATTCCAGAAAATTACAGAGGTTTCCAAAGAACTGTTGTTGATGTGGACTTTATCTGTCAGTGTTTTTGCCAGACTGAAAATCAAAATTGGGAATTTTTAGCATCTATTTTTTCATTTAAAGTAATAAAACATTGTATGATAACATAAGCAACATTTTTTAAGGAAAATAAAAAGTGAGGATGGCCTTGCTTTATAGTTTTCAAATTTCTGATGCTTGGCTTCGTAGAGGACGAATTGCAGGCCCTCTTTGGCCTTAGCCTTCCGTGGCTCGCGGTATGTTACTTTATTACTGTAGTTACTCGGTGACAGTCTGTGAAGAAAACAGCCTCACCTGTGTCTCCTGGACCTCGGGTGACCTCCAGCGACCCTCGGAGCCCAGGCTGCAAGGTGGCTCTGATTTATCAATTGCTACCTTTTAAAACTTTAAGGTACTCAATTTGACAAGATGTTGCCACCTCTCTAAGCTCCAGGTTGATCATATCTGAAGAACACAATGAGCTGAATCCACTTCATACATTCCCCAGCAGCACAGGATAGAATTGGAAACACCTGTTTCATTTGCTTATGCAGCGAACAGGGAGTTGCATTGCCCAGTGATTCGAGGGTGCTTTTAAGTTAGAGGGGCTCTGTGCAGCAGAGAAGCAGCATTTCCGTGGCGCAGCTTTAGGACCGTTGGAAAGATCGCGAGCGGCCAGGCTCATGGTCTTAGTGTCGCTGGGGGGGCCACTGCTTCCCTTGGAGCCTAATTTGGCCCCCACAGATGTGTGATTTCTGAGCAGTCAGACTGCAAAGGACAGCAGCTTGGTGTTTGGCATAGGAGGTCCTTTTCCACAGCTGCCACCTCCGTGGAGAAAGGGGGTGGTCAGAGATGTTTCCCTTGGAGCAGGGACAGGTCAGTGGTGTTCCACCTGGTGATTGTGCGCTCTCATCATGGAATTCACAGCACTATTGAGTGACAGCAGGCACTGGCCTCATCTTCAGCGTTCAGTGGGCATTTGGAAGGCACAACAACCCCATGAAAGTGCTTCATTGCTAATTTGGGGACTCCATAGTGACCTCTATCTCCCTTTAATTCCGTACCTAACTCAGTGTTAACCGTGGTTCCTCCTTGTTTCATCCCTGTAAGGATCGCGCAGTACCACCTCGAGGGTGGGCGTCTCCGGCACACGCAGGGCTGCGTGATCCCCTCCAGGCCTCCCCGCACACCTGAGAGCACCGCTGTGTTCACGGGCTGGCTCCTGTGCCTGCCCCAGCTGTGCTTTATTCTGTGGATGCTGACATTTCAGGGTAAATGCCGTGCACATGGTACCTCTGTTTATAAAGTGCCGCTCACCCGAGGACGCTGTTCCTCAGAACACAGTAGTTAGTGGAGGTTGGAGAACTGGTCTCTGCTTTGGTTAGCTCTCCAACGTGTTGGATTTATTTTTTATTTTATTTTATTCTTTTTAAGGAGGCACAGGGAGAGAGAAAATCAATTTTATTTAATTTTTCACGTGGCCTTTTTTGCTCCAACACGTCGTTTTGTACGTGGTGCTGGGGTTTGAACCCATGTTCTCGTTCATGCCAGGCAAGAACCGCAACCACCAAACCACTGCTCCAGCCCCAGCGTGTTGGTTTTTAAATCCAAGATTTGGTCCATAGTTGAGAGGTCCAGAATTCAGATAAGGTGTAAGCTCTGGAGCCTGGCCCAGTGGACTCGAGTTGAGCTACAGGGCTATGTCTGCTACCCACCTGCCCACCCAGATAGCCCATGGAGGCTGAAGTCTGGATCTGCCTCTGGCAGGATCAGGAATGTAATTTCATGAGCGTCCAGGAGTTATTGAGACCACTGCCTCAGGATCGGAAAGCTCACAAGGAGGGGCGACATCAGGATGTGGACTGGGTCACCGAGCAAGGTGGGACTTGTGCAGCTGCCTAGCCGCAGGCCCGGGGGCCACGTGAGTCCAGGCTCTTAGGGTCAGTGTGGGTGCGGCACAGTCTAGGGTGGGCTGCAGGCACCGGAGGAGGGTGCCCAGGTGGTGCTGCGGGGGCTGATGGTGGGAAGCCGAGGCTGAAGGGTGCTTGTGAGCTTGGTATCGAGGATCCCTGTAACTCCCGACCTGTTTGACAGATAAGACAGTTGTTCATTATATTTGTAATTGCAGTCCAGCTCCTCCAGAGTGTCCGAAAGTGATTGTTCATCGTTGGTTTCGACTTTGTTTCTGTTACTTCTCATCATTAACTCTCAACAGTCAACCTTTTCCCGGCCCCAAATTCACTGAGGCTCTGTCTAGCTACCGTCTATAACACGTTATCTGTTATATGTAAAGTCATAAAAAATCTTTCCTGTGCAGAAATGTGTTTGACACAATTCAGTTGTCAGTGATTTCAGATTTCATATTGTTTGATATTTTTTTCTGATTTGCTTTATGTTTTATTCTTGGAGTTGAGATAGGCAGGTAGAATAGGGCAGTGAAGTGGTGGATGTCATAGGGATGAGTGAACATCAGGAATGTGTTAGGAAGCGTTTTTAAGGGCAGAATCTCAAGACTTATTAGCAGATTCATGGGTAAATTCTTGCTTAATGAATGCAGAAGGAAGTTCTTCACATGGATCAAAATTGCTTTTCTTTTGAATTGCTTCCTTTGAATACTGTAAGCACAGATTTATAAAATGTAAGTTTTTGAGACTTTCAAATTGGGCTCTGACTTTCTGGAGTAAATGATGAACTGCCCACCCTACCATTCACAGCTGTTTAATATATTTTTAACACTGTGGCTTCACTTGCTAGAATTTCAGAATAAAAGCTTGGGAGACTGGGGCAGGAGGATCACATGTTCAAAGCCAGCCTCAGCAACTTAGCAAGGCCCTGCCTCAAAATAAAGGGCTGGGGATGTGGCTCAGTGGTTAAATGCGCCTGGGTTAAATTCCTGGTCCCAGAAACCAAAATCAGAAATAAAAGGCAGCTGCATGTGATCCCATACCTGGAGGTCTACTGTGAGGCCCCCAGGGTGGTCAGCATGTGCTTCTCGGGAGCTGGTCCTGTTGATTCAGAGCCGCCTGGGGACTTGGCTGCTTAGGAGTGCTTTGCGCCCTCTGTTGTAGGTGACATGGTCGCCTTGCCGGCTTCCCCTGCTTCTCTGTGTCATTGTCGACAATCTCTTGCAGCAGTAACAGAAGCTTTCTGCACGAATGTGGCTGGAGCGCAAAGATGCGCCAGTGAAGTCCCGTAATCGATGCCTGCCGAGCATTTGTGCATGGGGACGGTCCTTTTGAAGTCTGTGATTTGCCCCTGTTCACGGCGGAATTTAAGCTCAATTCTCTCAGGGCTGGAACCTGGATTTTAAACTTGTTAATTTTTTTTTTTCAGTGTGAAATATGGGAGGTGGAATTCTATATTAACCATATGATTTAAATGCGTTAGCACGCAGGGCAGAGTTAACTGTTGAAAAGCAGGTAGTCTGGCGTGTATTTTATTACGAGACATGCCGCGCCACTGGGTCATATAATGAGGATTCAGGAAAGCAGAACAGTTCTCTAGGACTCCTGAACTCCCGGTTGGCAGCTGGGCTTAACAGCGCTTCCCATTCTCACTACAAATTGTTCTGCAGTGCTGAGGGCTGCGCTGGGCTCAGAGCATTGGCTCGAGATGAGCAATGAAAACATCAGCATGTTCTTGTTAGGGTCTTAAGGCTCCAGGTTCAGTCTCTGCACAGAACAGAGTAACAAGGAAATCAGGAGCCACCAGGGAGTCTGCTTGGCATTAAATTACAGGGGATGGAGTTAAATGTTTTTGTTTGAGCTTGAACAAAAATATGCTAAAAGATAATGAAGCAACACATCAACTAACAAAACCAACCTCTTTGCTGCAGATGGGCTGTTGATGCTTAGCATTCTAAGATCATCCAGAAAAGGCTGGAACCAGAGCTTCTTAATTTGATTTCGAAAGCCGTGCTTTGTTGAATATTTGATGAATCCAACTGCAGATCTCTGCAGTGGCGTTCCTGGTGACTCCCTGCTGGCAGCCGTAGGAGTCTGTCCTTTTGGAGATTTCCAGGGGTCGATGCTCTGTTTGGGAAGTAGGAAGAAAAGTGTGATTATTCCAATCAGATGGGCAGGCCCAGAGTGACAGGTGAACATTCAGAACTTCCTGCCTTCCCATAATAATTCCAGTGGGCCTCACGACAAGCAGTAGTGACCAGTCTTTCCGTAGAGGGACAGGGACTGTCTGGCCGTTGACTCCACTGAGGGCCGGTCTGCTGAGTAATGCGTCTGGGATGAGGGTGAGCAGAACATTTTATTTGCAGTACCTTTCCGACTTGTGAATGTGGTAGCCTGATCACTCCTCCAGTATGGCAGAGAGGTAAGCAAGGCAGCTGTCCAGGGGGATCACTCCCTAAAGGTGGGCTTCAGTGCAGTTCATCAGTTCAGAGGGGAAAGTTTAAAGAGAGTTTGCTTGAAAGGAGCCCCACATTGAAAGCTGTAGATTCTCAGAAAGAGAGAAATCTAAGGCAGATCTAATTTGCCTTAAAACAGAAAACTAAAGAGCAACAACTTCTTTGCCTGAAGGCCCAGCTAGCTACCTGGAAACTTGTTTTCTGGACCCCAACCTCTGGAGAGCTGGGACCAGGGGGGCTGCAGCTGTGGCTGACAGTGAGTGTCTTGGGAAGGCCCGTTCTGGTTTAAGAACATATGTATATCATATTGTTACTTTACATGCATTTATGATTGTACAATGACTCCTCTCTCTCTCTCTTTCTCTTATATATGTATGTGTATATATGTATACATACATACATACATACATACAAACTGACCTGGTTGTCTGCTTGTGTGGCTGGGGGCTGCCTGGGGAGCTTCACCAGGGAAGTTTTGGAGCCGCACTTTTCTTCTGAGTCATTTATTGGATCGGTGCTAACTTTGGTGCTATTTCTTTTCTTGTTCGTCTGCCTGTTAACAATAGAGCCTGTTATTTCTTAAGAACCTGTCATGCTGACAGGCTCCGAGCCATCTGCTCCTCCGCAGTATCTCTCTGGTCTCTCTGGAGAGGGACGTCCAAGCTTCCTGAGGATGGAGATGCTATCTTTCCTGTAATATGGCGATTATAGTTTAGGTGAAAAGAGATTTTGAGGGGTGTTGTGCGATTTTCCGGTTTTGTGTGTCTGTTTTGCTGTTTGTGTGCTAGCATTGCTTGTCACGCTGTGCTTTGGCTGTAGACCCGATGGTCACAAAGCGCTTGTGCCTGATCTTTCAGGATGACCTTCTTAAATGTACGAGCAAGGTTTTGGTTCTTGCCACGTGAACTGTATAGTTATTGGTTCTCTTTTTTCCCTTTCTTTAATCAACCAAAGAGAACAGAGTCGATTAAATGTCTCACTTGAGACATTTTATTTGGTGACTTTTCTGCATCTCTGGGTCTTCCGTAGTCCAAACAGGAAGCTTGGAATGCCTGTAGGATCCATCCTAGTGATTTCTCTTTGGATAGCAACAGAATGAGATGTCTGTGTCTGCATAAAATATTAAGTGTTTATTAAATTTTAGTTATTGCGCACATGTGTTCATCATTTTCTAAATGTCATCTAATCAGATGATAATTTATTTTCCCCTTAGATGCCAAAAGATCATTTTGGGTTGTCTTTGGTGATATGAATGGGCTGCTACGTGTAATTGCCTTTTTAGCTGGGTGAAATATAGTTTCAAATTTTTTTTTTTGCCGGGCTTTAAAAAATAAATATGGCTGGAGTTTTATGTTTCTAAATACGTAACGCACTTGGAATATTTTAAGCAAACGGTGATGAAGCAGGTTGACTTGGGGTTTATTGTGTAGCTAACTGGTCCATCACAGGCAGGATGTGCGGTTGGGGAGTTCTAGGACTGCGCGCCCCTCCCATTCCTACCTTCTGAACCTTCTAGATGCACATGCCCCTTAGGATCGAGGCAGTCCTCTGCAGCTGGCTGTCGAAGGTCCACCTAGTGATAGTTGGACCCTTTTCTTTAGGGCTCACTGAGTGCTTGCTGTGTAATGTGTTCCTCTAGCCACTGGGATCCAGGGTGAACAAAGTGGGCGCCGTCCTTCCCCCTTCAGCTTGCCCTGGAGGATGGGGGACTCTGACAGTGAAGGTAACTGCAGAGAAGGGTTGTTTCCAAGGACACAGCTGCACATGCTGGGGTGGCAGCAGCAAGGAGTTGGGGGTAAGCAGGGGGGGCTTTCACATGCTTGACCGGTTGTTTTCTGTGGCTGTGCTGTTTGGGCTGCGTCAGGAGCGGTGAAGAGGAGCCAGCCCTGGAAAGATCTAGGTGAAGGTCATCTAAATCTCCGAAGCAGCTCTGGGCTTAGTGTGTCTGAGGGCGTCCTGAATGAGGACAGGGTGCGGCGTGGGGTTCCGGGCAGCTCTGGTGTTGCAGCTTGAAGCAGTCACAGGCAAACCTGTGGCCGGTTGATCAGAAGCCTGCAGACTCATTGTGAAACACAGTGCGAGACCCCAGAGCAGCTTTAAAGCTGCTAAGGGCACGTGTGTTTCATCTCGTCCTCCTAGCGAGCCTTTCCAGAGGCATCTTCACGGTCCGCGTTCCTCACAGGGCTTTGTAAGGACACAGGAAGGAAATTCAGAGACAAAAGAAGAGGTGGTTATGTGGCAGATGTGGCAAAGCTTTTCCAGATGCCTGGAGGAGGTGTGTGTGACTTCTGGGGGTGACTGTGTGGTGGAGGTGGAGGAAGCTGGATCCTGTCTGAGCAGAAGAGGCTCTGGAGAGCAGAACACGTAGCTGTAGGTTCACGAGCAGGCGTGGGTGTGGTGTAGGCGCGTGCCGGGACACCAGCGGCTTTCCATCTGTGTTCTAAGTGGTTATTGTTCTGGGTCCAGAAGGGACCTATAGGGCAGCTGGGTGGGTGGGCTTTGCTTGGGCATGGACCCTCCCATTAAGAACAGGCTAATCTTAAGATACTCAGGTTTAAAATGTCAGTTTCAGTGTGAACGTTGGCATGAGATCGTGGCCAAACAAGTGGTACGCATGCTTGGGTTTCTGGGAGTGGAACCGTCTCCTTTCACACCCTAGCAGTGACTCACTGGGGCAGTCCTGTGCACGAGCACCCCACAGTGGGGTTCCTGCCTGGACTGGGACCCCCCAGTCCCCCAGCTCAGTGTCATGGGGAGCCCACCTGTTCAAATTACAGCACCATCAAAATATTATGGTATCTGGGGACAAGCAAGGACCTCTAAGGCTGCTCTGGAGCTGACTGCTCAGAACTGGCTTTCACCGGGAGTCCCCAGTGATGTGACAGATGAACTGCAGTTCCCTGGTTGCCTTGGGTTTTGGTGTCCCACAATGAGCAATGCAGTAGTCTTGCTTCCGTAACAGTTAAGGTTATGAAACTGCAGACACACTCGTTTTTTTCTGCTGGGATATCAATGCTTTCAGTCACTGGTTTCTCTGCTTGCTTCCGCAGAGGCTAAAAGCTGTTCTTATTCACATTGACCGTGTGTTTGTGGGACTTTGGCCCTGTTGGCCATCACAGTGAGTTGGCTTGGCTGTGCCCTTAAATATGGGCAGACCTTGGGGAAGAGAGTGGCAAATTAATCAGATGGCCTGGCTGGAATGGTCTCTCCCTTCTCACCACTGTTACTCGGGCATAATTAAATCACATTTTAATTCTCTCTATCACGGAGATCTTTTCCTATTTAACCAAGCTCTTAATGTGTGGTCATAAAAGGTGGATTTGGAGACTCCTTTCCCTGACTTTGAATGTGCTTGCTGTTGGGTAGAGGAAGCTCAGTTTGCTTTCCAGGCCTGGGTCCAGACAGGCATTTTGTGTCATTAACCTAGTTTTTTATCAAGTAAGCAATGTGCAAATGGGTTACCACCTGTGAGAGGCATCATTTAAGAGGTCAGAGGTGAGATCGTAGAAAATGAGTGTCATCTTCTTCACAGACTAATGCCTGCCAAAGAGCTGATAATGTAAAAACTGTCATCCTCCAACTTAAATGCCTGTTTTGATTGCATTTTTAAAAGAGGAAAGTCATTTCTCCAACAAAGGAGACACAGTAGAATACTTTGGTAGGAGGGATGAAAAGAGAAAACAGAAAGCAAGAGATCTGTTTGGTACTTTAGCACATTTTCCTTTGTCCTGGCTTTCTCATGGGTGGAATCCTAAGAACTGCTGGTGTCCTTCAGCTGTGCTTGTGAAGGGGTCCCCGAGGAGAGTCAGGGTTTGGAATCAGACTTCCGTTTCTGGAATAGCCATTTGTCCTGTGCCATAGGCCCAGATGGGTGGATTGCATCCTGGGTCAGGTCCCCCACCATGTTCCAGTACATGGGATGCCACATGCCAGAGCCTGCCTTCAGAGGGGTCACAGCCCCAATGAGCGCTGGCCCATCACTGTGCACCATGGTCATCACCTCATCCATGTAATGCTTAGAAAAACTCCGTTACAGTGATGCTAATTATTGCTATTACTAACGGATTATTGACCTGAATTTTCAGATGAGAAGAAAAGACTCAGCACGTTAATTTGAAAGCAGGTAGCTTGATATCAATGCTATAGATGGGGGAAAAAAGGCTACACTCATTTAATGGCTTTGTATATCCAGACAGAAACAGCTCTGGCAATTGAAGAGGAGGCACAGTCTGGTTTGGGTGTCCTGCTTCAGGGCTAAGGGCTTCTGCAGGGGTTTGGAGCTGACTCCCAGCAAGCTGCTTTCAGCTGGTGCCTTCGCCAACAGCGTGCTTTCTGTTGCTGTGACTGAGCGTCAGACTGGGTAAACTATAAGAAGAAGAGGTTGGCCTGTGGCTCTGGAAGTCCCTGGAGCTGGCCTTGCTTCTGGGTCACCACGTGGTGGAGGGTATCACACGGTGTCATGGCTTGCATCTGAAATGTGCCCTCCCAAGTGCAGGAAGGTTCAGAAGTCAGGGTCTTAGGCGTGGATGAGGCTCTGATCTCAACAGTGGGTTAATCCACTTGTTGGGTCGATCCGTGGAAGTCTGAATGGACTGCTGGGTGGCAACTGTGGGCCATGGGTGTGGCTGGAGGCAGCTCACTGGGGCTTTGTCTGTATCCATCCGTGCTTCCTGGGTGCCGTGCACTGGGCAACCTTCCTCCACCACCATACTCGGTCTCGCCTCAGCCATGGCCATGGAGTTGGCCGCCCGTGGCCTGAGACCTCTGGAAAAAACCATGAGCCCAACTAAACTCTCCCTCCTCCAAGTTGATCGTGTCAGGTCTTTGGGTCGTGGTGACAGAAAGCTCACTGCCGCACGTGGTGAGACAGGGCAAGCCAGCCAGAGAGACCTTGCTTTCACCTCCTCCACGGTGCACCAGGTCCATGAACGCTGGAACCCCTGGGGAGGGCGGGGCCCTGGTACCCCCCACATGAGTCCCACCTCGGGAGTCGGCTCTGTGGGATTAAGTTTCAGCGTGAGTTCTGGTGGAAACTTGGGCCATAGTAAAACCTTCTCTGCCTCGTTTGTAAACTGAGGACAGGGATAGAACAGAACCCAGGACTGCAGAGAGAGTCCCAGGAGACGTTTGCCCAGGCTCAGAAGTGTCTGCAGCCGCCTGTGTGTGATGTGAGCTGGTGACCCTGCCACGGGGGCCCCCTGGAGACCTTGACTGTCCGCAGGCTGAGGCGGGTGGCGGGTGAGGTTTCTCTTTCCCCTGACGACCGGCTTCTTGCTGCACGGTCCACGTCTCACGCGGATGTTCGTGTCGGTGCCTGCGTGCACACCTGTGCCCAGAGGGAGCCTCGCTGCGCTGCGCCACAAACCAGGAGGGAGCGGTTCAGACTTGACCTGTGTGATGAAGGATAAGCTTGCTCAATTTTATTTAATGTAAAAAAGAGAGTTCCAGCACCCTGAGTATTTAACCTGAGAATGTTTCAAAGGTCTTATTTCTCCTCTTTCAGTGCGGCTTAATATTTAAGAAGAAGGTATTTAATGAGGTTGGAGAGTGGCGTGTTTGGAATGAACCCATGCAGCCTGGTGTTTCCCACAGGTGTCTTCAGTTCTAATCTGTCCTCATGACCATTAAAGAAACAGAAACAGCTGTTCTGGGCATGCATCTGTCAACCTGGCAGGCAGCCCGTGTGATCCCTTGTTTTGTTCTCAGGCATGGTCCTTGGTCAGCCTGAGTTCCCCTGACCATATTTTTCTTTTTATTTGGCTACCACTTCCTGCAGGGACCTGTTCGGATCTCACAGTCCTGTTGGAGATCAGCCTTCCCTACCCCTGTCCCCACCCCAGGCTTTCCTGTGCCACCGTCCTCAACAGAGCTGCAATTGCTACTTGAGTCCTTGGTTTTCCCTTAGGCATATCCTGAGGTTTTCCAGTCCTGGGCTCCTGTATCCCCGCTGCTCTTTCTGTAGTAGTCAGGAGTAATTTCTACAAGGTTGTTCTGGACTCTGCTTTCACAAGTAGTCTAGCAATGATGCACGATTGGGACGAAGTAGAATTGGGGAAATATTTTGGTTTCTGGCGAGGGAAAGATTATCCCTGACATAGGCCCCAGGCCTGTAAAAACAGGTCACTGATTTGTGTGGATTGACCGATGAAGCCCACAAGCCGTTGTGTTTGCAGCGTTTTCACAATTCTTCCCCAGAGTTGAAGTGCGCTCTCGTGATTCGATCTACGCCGTTTCGAAGCGTTACTGGTGTCAACAAGGTCCAACTTCCCAGGGACTCTGGTACTGTAGCACAGGACTTGAATATGCAAATTCTATAATACTCACAATCCAAGGGCCTTCTTCCTGTTTGTTTAAAAATATGTCTCATTTGCATTATTTTATGAATACATTAGGTAACGTACAATCTCCACAAATCACCATCCATCTGCATAGCGTTCCCTTGGGCCGCATAATGAATTGCTATAGTTCTTGAGTTCTTTGTTGTTTTAGAAATAATTGGTCTTCTTTACTTCTTATAATGTATCTCAAAGTAGCAAAAATGGTTGTTTTGGAACTTGCTGTTGTAGCTGCCAGTCTTCGGGAAGCGTTTCCAGTTTTTAATTTTAATCTCTTTTTTTAGGCCCGTAGAACTCTTCAATGTGACTTATTTTTCACTTTTCCATATTTTTTGGGTGCACTACAGGTATATGTAATGGTGGGATTTGTTGTGATATATTCACACATGCACACAATATGACAATGTAATTTGGCCAGTCTCCCTCCCCTGTGTCCTGTTTCCCTGTCCTCTCCTCCACTGATGCCCCTTCAGCGTTCACGAGACCCTCCCACCACCTGTTTCCTCTCGAGCTTTTGCATGAGAGCACACACATGACACTTGACTTTCTTTGGTGTGTTTTGCTTATTAGAAATTTCTAAAGTTCTACCCAATTTCATGCAAATGACATAATTTCATTGTTTGTGGATGAATGAAATTCCGTTGTGTGTATCTGCATATCTTTTGATGGACACCTATGCTGGTTCTGTAGTTTGGCTGTTGTATGTGAGTTGTGCTGTAAACATGGGTATGCATGGATCACTGTAGTGTAATGACTTCAATTCTTCAGGGTATATACCCAGACATGGTACAGCTGGACCGTAGGGTGATCCCACGCCACGTCTTTTTTGTTTTCTTTTTTTTTTTTTTTTAAAAAGAGAGAAGGACAGTGAGAGAGAGAGAGAATCAATTTTTATTGAGTCTTTCACATGACTTCCATTGCTCTGACCCTTAGTTGTGAACGTGGGTGCTGGGGTTTGAACCTGTGTACTTGTGCATGCCGGGCAAGTGCCGTAACCGCCAAGCCACCACTCCAGCACCCCCATACCCAGTCTTTTGAGGAACCTCCACACTGATGTCTACAGTGGTTGTACTAATTTACAGTCCCACCAACAGTATAAAAGGACTAATTTTTCTCTACATCCCATCCAGCATTTATTATTTGTATTCTTGGCAGCTGCCATTCTGACTGGTGTGAGATGAAATCAGGGGTATTGTGATAAACATTTTCCTAATTGCTGATGATATTGAATAGTTTTCATATATTTATTGGTCATTTGTATTTCTTGAGAAGAGTCTGTTTAGTTCATTTGCCCATTTAACAACTGGGTTGCTTTATTTTTTTGGTGTAAAGTTTTTTGAGTTATTTATGTGTTCTAGATATTAACTCTTTGTCACAAGAAGAGCCGGCACAGATTTCCTCCCATTCTATAGGTTCTCTCTTTTCTTTCTTAATTGTTAACTCTGTTGTGCACAAGTTTTAAAATTTGACGCCTCCTCATTTATTAACTCTTGGCATTATTTCCTGAGCCTCAGGGGTCCTGTTGAGAAAGTCGTTGCCTGTGTATAGATGCTGGAGTGTTGACCCTATGTTTTCTCCTGGTGGTTGCAGAGTTTCTGGTCTAATTCCCAGGTCTTTGATCCATTTTGTGTTGACTTGTGTGCAGGATGAGAGATAAGGGTCCATCTCATTCTAAATAAGCCATAAATGCTTTTCAGTATACTTCTGTCTCTTTGTACCTGTGTACTTACCTACCCGGGCTTGCATGTGTAAATGTGCACCTTTAGTATGTTTGAGAATTGGTTGAGTGGTCATTTTTTTTTTTTTTGGCAACAATAATAGAACCGTTGCTGTGAACTCTTGGGACATGGCACATTACTTCCTGTGTCATATCTTCTATACCATTTTGAGTGGCTTTTGAATTAATGCAGAGTGCCCTGCTAGTTTAGACAGCCCCCACCAGGATGACATCACAGGGGTCCAGGTCACCTTGGCCTCACTCCTGCATTCTTCACTCACAGAGGGACCTGTTGGGAGTCTCCTTCCTCTATTCAGTGGTCACTTGTGAATCCCAGAGCAGGTCTTCTACTTCTGTGCTGTGCTGCGTCCAGATTGGGAGGATCAGACACATCACAGAAGTGACAGGTCGGAAAGTTAGTGTAAAATTTACATTTCCTGTAACTTTGACAAAAGGCAAAGGTTATTTCTCTTGGATTCATGGTGTACAATCTTCTCAGGTAATTTCTTCTAATTACAATGGAAAGGTTTCTGCTTTATATTAAAATACACTGTCATAGACATGTAAGGTTATGTTCTTATGAAAATCACAAAAATGACCAAAAGATAATATTAACTGGGTCTCGCACTTAGTTGCACTGAAAAAAAATTATCTATATACATATATTTTATTTTTATTTTTTTTTTTTTGAGAGAAGGACACACAAAGAGAAAGAATCAATTTTATTTAGTTTTTCACACGGCTTTCATTGCTGCAACACTTCATTGTATACATGGTGCTGGGGTTTGAGCCTGTGTCCTCATGCATGCCAGGCAAGCGCTATAACCACTGAGCCACTGCTCCAGCCCTGCACTGAATATTCTTTGAAACAAGCAAACCCTTGGTTTTGACTGGAAAGTCTTGCTATTTAAAAACAACGACACTGTAATATTAAGGGTTTTGTTATAGTGAAGAATGAACCTTGTTACTTCTGGTGGCTTTCCCAAATTTGTGATAAGCCATCAGTGCTTTCTGTACCTTGGGAATTAGGTTCTTGTTTTTTAAGCGTAAATCTTAAGCACTGCAGATGTTAACTTTTTTGTTTGTGATCATAACAAAAACATTGACACTGTATTTGATGCAGTTGTCAGTGAATTTCATTAGCTTTGATTGCTTTGGGTTTGGTGAAGGTATTCTGTTAATTTGCAAGAAAGCATAGTGGAAGATTCAGGAAAATTGTTTCAGATAAATGCTTCTGAAACAGATTGGGAAGAGGCACAGTTTCAGATATTTCATTGTGGAGGAGAAAATAACATCTTGATATTTTCCGGATTCCCAGGGCTTTTGCTAAGAGATTAGCAAGATCTTTTTGTAAATAATAAGAGCTCCTTAGTGTCCTTCGAACTGTTGCTTCCTTATTGACCCCATAAAGCATGGGTCCTGCTTTTCTCCTTGGCTGGGCACCTCTTTGCCTGGGTCCTTCTGGGTAGACTTCTACACCATGATGTCAGCAGTTCCTTTGGAGTTGGAACATGGTTTTAGGGTATGATGTGACATAGCAAATTTGATCTTCAAATTGTTTAATAAGTTTTCAAGTTTAGAGATTTAAAATAATGTTGTGGAATGTACACTGGGAAAGCTGGTGCTAAATTGAGAAAGTATGAGCACACTCTGTTGAAGGAGCATTCAGCTTCAGCCATGCCTGTGAGCCCTTTCCTGATCAGAATTCCTGCTTCCTGCTGGATAACCCCATCCTGATTTTTTTCTCATTTTGTTTTATTTACTTATTTCTGAACTTTACAATGAGTTCACATATATGTGTGTGTATTACACATATATACACACATTATGACTTTCTATTTTTACTGAAATATATCTACCTATCTATCATATATAGGGCTTCTAAGGTTGATTCATATCAATCTTAGATGTGGATCATTAGCTATGGATAAATATTTTCACAGATGTGTAATTCCACTGTATAAATTTGCAGCAATTTATGCATATCACTGTTGATGATAACTTGTTTCTTTCTTTTAAAAGCATTGCTTCTGTGAAAAACCTTGTATATGTCTTCTGATGCATGTGTTCAAGAATTTCTGTAGGATTTTTCCTAACAGGGATCTTCCTATGTTGTAAGGTATTGACAGGTGATATTCCCAAGATAATATCAACTTGTCTTCCATAATTTTTGAAGAAATATATGTAAGGTGCTTACATATGGGAAAAAAACGTTTTGCAGGTTAACCTGCATAGACTATAATATAAGCCAGGGGGAAATTGTTTCCCAGTGTATGTGCTTGGCAGCAGTGTGTAAGAATTCTGGCTGGAAAGTCCCCTCTTAGTGCTGCCAGACGTGCCCTATGCTGCATGTGTCAAAACCCCTCATCATTTCAGGGAGCGTTTCTCGGATTCCTAATGAGCTCAAATATCTTCATGTGATTATTGACTGACTGTCTTCTGGAAAGTCTTATTTTTCTATTCTGTTGCCACTTTTACTTCTTTCTTTTAATGTTCTAGATGCTGCTACTTTGTTAGGGACGTGGATCAAGAACATCTCTCTTCCTCTAGCTTTTGACTGTCTTTTCTACTCTTTCTGGAATTCTTGGGTGAACAGACATCCTTATAATAGGACAATATAACGTAATTCGTGAAGTAGGAGAGTTTTTTTTTTTTAAATGGGTATAGCTTTCCTCGGTTTGGGTTAGGAAATCCTCCTCTCCAAGGTCTGAGAGCTACATATTTATTTTTAAAACTTCCTTTTGAAAATCTCAGTTTTACTTTGAACTTTTAGGTTCCCAATACACCAGGAGCATTTCCTTTTGTCTGCTGTATGATGTGGGGTAGACACCTAAGATGACTTTCTCAGGCTGGAGATCACCTCTTGTCCTGGCACTGGCTATGGCAGGGGCCACCTCTGCCACATTTCTGAGCTCCCCAGCCTGTCAATTTGCCTTTCCCTGTGCCAGCGCCCTCCCGCCTGAATCACGGAGGTTACTCGATGTGATGTCTTTCGGGAAGTCCTTGCTCTTTCTCAACAATGTCCTCGTTAGCAAACGTTGTCTCTGCCAAGTGACTAGTGCCCAAGAGAACAGACAAGACTGGGGCTTCAGGGTTGCTTTGATTCCACTTGAGAAAGCTTCTGGAAGCGTGAGGCATGCTCCTCCAGCTCACTGGACACAGATTTATTAACATCACTGTCCGCTGATACAGCTAATCACATTGTGTTCAGCTCAGCCTTCCTCATTATGCTTCTCTGAGGGCAAGATGGAAGATTTAGCAAGAAATTCAGAAGCTCGGAGTAGCTGCCTCTGATTTCCCAGGGGATTTTCCCATGGAGGAGACTCAGAAGTCCTTGAGCTGTCCTTCAGCACAGGGCGGGAGAGGGGGCGGAGGAAGAGGGCTGCACCTGGGTACACGGAGGAGTCCCTTTATCTTGCATCACTTGTTACCTTGTCCCTCGTGTCCCACAGCTGCTGTCTGGTCCGTGTTCTTCCCACCCACACCCCACTGCCCATGCAACTATCTGCTGGAGACCGTGCTCTGGGTCAGCCATAGAGACGTTGGGAGAGCAGGGTGGCTTTTCAGAGTGCCCCAGGAGGTGTTGAGGACACCTGGGGCTGAGCCTGAGTGTCCCTGGTCACAGCCGGGCTGTCCGTTGTCTTTTCAGAGCTCTGTACTGGGACTCACTTCTGCTTGGGGGACTAAGAAAAAGCAGAGAGAGACAGAGACAGTCAGCATTCCCTTTGTGAACCCAGAGCACAGAGCAAGGTGCCAGAGTGTCACTGCTGCCACTTCCTGGGTGTGTTGATGGGAGGCCCAGCTGACCGAGCCACATCCAGGGAAGGCCACAGGATCCCCAGTGCTGAACACTGACCTGCTGGACAGGCCGCGTTCCAATCCCCAGGAAGGCCAGGCTCCGGCAGGGCAGCTGCTGGACTGAAGGGTGCTGAAGGGGGAGCAGAGGAACGCTGTCCCCTGCTCTGCTCTGCATGGCCTGCCTTTCACATTGTTCCTGGGGTTGGAGCCTTGGCTTCTCTCTCCATTGCTGCTGCCCATCACCCTCTGGTCCCTCCATTACTAATACACCGCTGGGCTTTGTGTCCCTCCTAACTTTGGGATCTAAAAGTGCAACTCCCCTGTATTGCTGTGTCTCTCTGGTCAACGCAAGTATTAGCAATTGAGACAATAAAAATATGGATATGCTAAAGTTAATTAAACAAAAATATTAGATGCATAATTTAATTTCATAATGAAATATATCTATGTCAACCTATAAAATGTTTATAGTAAGTATGCTTAATTATCTAATTATGATGTATTGATAAGTAATAATCATCAGGAACCCTCTCTGTGCAGAGTATACCAGCTTTCCAGGCCCTTCCACACGTTCTTATCAGATCTGTCCCTGCTCAGGAGAGCAGTGCTGTGTGATGGTTCCCATTTTACAGCTCCAGCAGGTGGAGCCCTTTTCTCAGGGGGTAGCTGTGGAGGGGTGCAGTCTGTGAACCCTGTCTGTGGGAAGCTCTTCCAAATCAGAGTGGATCTGTGCCTCCAGAACTGCCCAGGTGTTAAACGGGATCTGTCTGATGATCCAGCAGAGCTGGGGACAGCTGGGACTCCTGCACATGCTCTGTAGCCCTCAGCTAGGATTAAAGTGGGATCCCAAACCAGCCAACTTGTTGACCTGGGCGTCCTGCATAAATCACCCTGCACAGTGGCCACCAAACACAGTGACAGCTCTAAAAGTTGTGTGGCTTAGGTCGTGTGTGCCCAGGGGTACCAGACTGGATGGCATAATTTTGATATAAAGAGAAGGATTAATGGTGCTGTTCTGATTTGGATACAAAGTGTCCCCCGAAAGCTCATGTATGAGACGGGGCAAGAATGTTCAGAGGTGAAATGATTGGGTTATGCGATCTGTGACCGACTGGGTGGTGACTGCAGGCAGGTAGGATGTGGTAGAGGAGTTAGCTCCCTGGCTGTCTCTGCTTCCTGGCTGGTGTGAGCTGAGCTGCTTCCCTCCTCCACTCCCTTCTGCCTCACTGCAGGCCCAGAGCTTGTAGTCAGCTGACCATGGACTGAACCTCAGAATCTGTGAGCCCAAATAAACTTTTCCTCCTCTACGCTATTCTTGTCAGGTCTTTTGGTCACAGTGATGGAAAGCTGACAAACACGGGTGACATAATTTTATCCAAATCTGTAACTTTGGTAACTACTGATTGGTTATGTGGTGGCTGATCCGGAAGGACCAGAGTCGGCATGTTGTCACTAAAACGCAGTGGCTCTCCGTGCCGGCGCACGCATGCGGCTAGCTGAGTTGCCGTCTGGTTGTGGGTGTTGTGGTGTGGCCCACCCAGCACGCTTGGTCTGCAGTCTCTCTGTAAGTTCTGATACACCTGGTGCATACTGAAGTACGCGCATATTATATGAGTAGCTTCAACATGAGTGCGGCTTCCTGGGGGTCCCTCCTGATCCCCCTGCACTGTCCAACAATTGTCACCATCTTGTCTTATTTTCTTGGTTCACTTTATTTTTAAAGAGAGAGGGAGAGAGAGAAGAGGGAATCAGTTTTATTTAAATTTTCATCTGGCCTTTGCTTTGCCGACACCTAGTTATGTGCATGGTGCTGGGGTTTGGACCCAGGTCCTTACACATGCCAGGCAAGCATCGTAACCGCTGAGCCGCCGCCCCAGCCCACTTCACTTCATTTTTACCACAGGCATTATGAAGCATGTTCTTAGGCAATATTTTTATTTATTTATTTTCATTTATTTTTTAAAGAAAGGACAGAGAGAAGGAGAGAAGCAATTTTTATTCAGTTTTTCATGTGACTTTGTTCCTCTGAGACTTTGTTGTGTACGTGGTGCTGGGGTTTGAACTCTCATACTTGCGCATGCCAGGCAAGTGCCGTAACCACTGAAGCACTGCTTGAGCCCCCAAGGCAATACCTTTTTAGATTGACTTGCTTTTTATTATTATTATTATTATTATTTTTTTTTTAGAGAGAATCAATTTTCATTGAGTTTTTCACATGGCTTTCATTGCTCTGACACTTAGTTGTGTACGTGGGTGCTGGGGTTTGAACCCGTGTGCTTGTGCATGCCTGGCAAGCGCCATAACCACCAAGCCACAGCTCCAGCCCCGATTGACTTGCTTTTAAAGTCATAAAATGATAACAGACTGTATAGATACATTCCCTGTCGCTGTTTCTAAGGTAGATCCATTGCTGTCGATGACTCCACGCATCTCCTGTTCCACTGTGTGAGCACACACAATTTTTGGAGGCCTAGTTTTTCTGTTTTGGGGGATTGTGGGCAGCTGTGTGTATTTGTGGGACCCAGAAAGCAGGCCAGGAAGTTTTGAAAGGTAGCCGTGGAGGCCTTGCAGACCAGCATGAAGAGTGTGGATTTCAGTGTAAAATCCATTGAGACTCCTTCAAGGGGCCCAAACATGATTGCATTTATAATGATTTTCTTCATCCTTATCTTTCATGATATCCCATTTATTTGGGGATGCAGCCTTGCAAACAGGTTGCTCTGGTTTAGTAACGGGATAAAGGGAGACCTGGTGTGTCAGCCAGGCTGCGGCTCTGCTGGCAACAGCCACCCTGTGCTCTTCCCCAGCAGGATCCTGACCCAAGATCCTCTGGAGTCAGCACCACAAGACAGTTGGTAGCTGCAGGTGTTGGAGCTAAAGAAAGCTGCTAAGTTACCACCACTCTTTGTTTTTTCAAAAGATGCTGTCCTGACTGGCTGCCTCCTTACATGCAGAACACACTTTGCATTAGCTTATTAGAGGCATCCTGGACCAGTGGCTCAGGAACTGCAAAGGTTCCCCCCCACCCCCCCAGCAGTTAGGACCCATGCCTGACCTTTCATAGCCATTTAGGAAAGTGCACAGGAAGCCGCTGAGGACTTGGGGAGGAATTGAAATGGTCCTGTGACATATTCACATTGGGAGATAGACTTTGTGGTAGCAGAGGTGAGAAGGGAGGCATGGACACAGGTGAGTTGCTGGGACTCAGAAAGTAAAATGTCACAGTGAGATTTAGAAACAGAGGTAGCTAGGCGACCTTTCTGCAACTCTCCTGAACATTAGCCCCGTATTGTATTTTGTCCTTGATTCCATGTAGAGACTTACCTTTGTCAGAACCCCAGTGATGAGAGGACTCAGCTGGAGACAGGGAAGGACTTGTCCCTGTGACCGAGGGCGGCTGACGTGGGGAGATTTTCTATAAGCCTGACTTTATGCGACAGCTGATGGCAGCTTCACGTTGCATGTTAATTTCTGGGTGAGTCAACGATGGGGAGGGAGACTCCAGACACGGCAAGACGTGCAGTTACATGCCTGGAGCCTACAACCCATCATACCTGGCTACGGGAAGCCTCTGTGCTCCTGCCGCCTGCTGGGAGAACCTGTCCTACATCAAGGTGGGCAATGCCTAGTTCAGGGCTGTCCCACCAGGCTGCAGGTGGCGGGGGCCCTGTCTTCCCACCAGACTCTGGTGGATGCAAAGAGAGATGCAGGTGTGGAGAAGCAGATGCAGCAGGCAGGCGTGAGGAACCCCTGAGCACTGGTACTGCTGGGCTGTCTCCGGAGGGACCCGGTCCCAGCCCTTGCTGTCCATTCTGAGATGGGCGGTGCCAGCCCTGTGGCACCCACTTGTCCCCTGCAAGTTTTCAGTTCTCTCAAATGAAGGACGACAGTTTACAAGAAAAGAACTTCTTTCCAGGAACCATGAATAACCTACATTAAAACTTAATCAAGAATGCATTCTTTTTTAATCCCAGAGACTTAGATAATTTATTTTCTGTTAACTAAAAAGGTCCGTTGCATGGCTTCTGAGGTTCTTGACGGAATAAATACTCTACAAAAAGGATGTGTATGTATTGTGCTCTCATTAAAATAAAATAGATAATGGGGGATCACTAAGTTCAGAGCCAGCCTCAGTAGCTTGGCCAGGCCCTGCCTCAGAGAAAAAAAAAAAAAAAGTCTGGGGATGTGGCTCATGGCTCAGGGTCAGCACTCCAATCCCTGGTATTCAAAACAAACAAGAGCTCGGTAGCAATGAACTTCAGCTATTACTGAAGTGCCATTTAGGGAGTGATGCTCACCTTCCAAATGACCCAGGAGGCCCACAGCTGTGTGGACATTAAAGTTTTCCTACGATAACACTTTGATTTTTCTGGTGTGTTTGGAGTTTTTTTAAAGGTCATGTTTTATCGAGAGCTTGTGGAGCCTCCTGGGGTCACTGAAAGTGGCATCGATTTCTTCTGCGTTGAGTTGCAGGACCTTGGTCCCTCCGAGGAGGCCTCTGTGTGGAACTTCCCCAGTGGTGCTGCTCGATGCGCGTGGTGAACGTGGTGCTGGTCATGGTGCGTTGGTGGGGCAGGGTGTGCAGAGTGGACTGTGGCCAGGTTCTGGGCTCTCATGTCAGAGCTCGTTATCCTCGCTGAGCTCCGTGGAGTGGCTGTATCCAGCACCCTCGCCGGTGGGCCTTAGGCTGCAGCCCTGCATTCCGAGAAGGCTCTAGGACTTGGTGCTCACGAGCAGCAGGGATGCAGGTGGGAGGACGAGAATCCCTTTCCGATGGCCTCCTGGTCTGCTGGAACAGGGACTGAGGTGTGATCTCGAGTGCTGAGGGCAAAGTCCCTGGGGCTTGGGCCCTCGGGCAGCTTCAGGCTTTTGCAGGTGTGGATCCCAAGGAGTGAAGGCAAGTGGCAGTGGGCGTGCAAGCGCGTCTGGTGTCTTGCTGCTTTGGTGCCTGTGCCGTGGTTAGGCTCCAGGGCGGCTGCTGGGCGGCTCTGCCGTACAGTCAGCTGCTGATTGGGTCGCTGCAGAGCCTGCTCCCTTCGCTGGGTTGGAGCCCGGATCTCATTGACACGAATGTGACTGTGACTCTGAGGCCCTTGGTTTCTGCAGTGCCCGGGGTGCAGCTCCTGGCCCTGTGAATCTGTGGCCTGGGAACTGATCTCGCTCTTGAGACCCAAAGCTCTTATAGGTAAACACTGCGTTCTGTCGTGTGGATTCTGTGATTTTGATTTATAGTCTGCTCCACAGACGGAGCTGCTACCTGGGCACGGGCTGTGCCCTCACGTGGAGTGTGCGTTTAAACCATCTTTCCCATGAGCCTGGTGCTTACGTCTGCCTCTTACTTAACTAGTCCATGTGTAAAAAACGCGTTGTTCAACTCCCATTAGAAGCCTAACTATACACAGGCAGGCAGAGAAGCTCAGAAATGTCAACAGCTATTATACATGCGCATGTGCATTTCAAACTACAGTACAGGGATTACAGAGGAGACGGGAGTTCAGGGAATGGATGAAGTGGGTAGATCCTGGTCTAGGATCCTGGTCTAGGATTGACCTCAGCTTACTAGCTCACTGTGTCAACACCCAACCTTATGTGGATATGTGACAACTACCCCCTCCAGAATGTAAGACCATGCTGAATTAAAAAAGAAAGATGCACGCGTGGTCCTGGGAAATGGAGGATTAGCGAGGAGGCTGGATCCCCTGTCCTGCTGTGGTGTCCCCTGGCTTCAGCTTACCTAGACCAAATGAGCATGTGGCTCCAAGTACTGAAGTAGCTTGGTTTTTTACTTATTAGGTTAAGCACCTAAATGATTTCTAATTTTGGGCAAGATGCTTAGATTAATGGTTGTATTGTTTTTTCAACTTTGATTACCAAGATTAGAAGATGATTTTCCTGCTCTTTTTCTAATGGAATAGCAGAAACAGCAAGACCCGCTTGCATAACGGGCCTCATCGCTGGGAAGAGAGGTACAGGCTGTCCTTGCCTGCATGTCCCCAGAAATCCCATCATCTTGATTTACTGTGGAAAACAGAAGCCTTTAAAAAATAATTACTCACTTTCCCCTATGGCTGTGAGAGCAGCCGGAGCCTGCAGTGGGTCCTGAGCACCTAGCGGCATGTGTGTCTGCCGGCTGTGGAGCTGATGGGCTGCAGTGGGAGCAGCCCTTGGGAGCAGTCTCCAGGGAGCTTGCTCTGCGGGCCTCACCTGCTTGCGCTGCAGCATTCTGAGGAAGAGACCGGGGTCAGAGCAGCTCTGTGGCTGGCCACAAGGGTGTGGAGGGATCAGCTTTCTTCCAGTTCCCAAAGTCAGAGGCAGAAGTAACTCCTGCCTGGCTCTTGGCCAAGTTCACAGAATGGATCAGCGAGACACTGGGTGCCCTGGCCTCCCAGATTCAGATTAGAGTCATGGTGACAACACAGGGATAGGGATGTCGCATAGGCTTTTAAATCCTGAAATGGTTCTCTTGAAGAGAAGCAGATGACAAAGTCTTACCGTGTTCTGTGGCCCGAGGGGCTTTGGGGATCATGTCTTGAAGGCCTCTGCCGACTCTCTGTATTAGAGCAGGGATGGACTGTTTTCAGTTGCAGGTTGCTAGTCTGTTATGTCTGGACCTCTTTGTGCTCTGTCATGTTGGTGTACCTCTAACTGCTCCCTCTCCTCCTACTTGGGCTTAGCTTACTCTTCTTCTTGACCAGATCTCTACCACTGTGTGACTCAGCTTGTGGGGCTGCCGTGTTTCCTGATCCCTAGGCCTTGAGCACCTAGTTTAAGACAGGACACCTGGAACTGCTATGTCCTCTTGGGCTGTGGTTCCTGGGGAAGGGAGGTCAAAGCACGTGCCTGGTGTCATTTTGCTAAGGAAGGTCAGGGACACGAGTGTCAGCTGTGAATTCAGTTCCCCAGGGTGCTTTCCTGACACCTCACTATTAGGTCAGAAGCGAAAGAGAGGAGTGAGGGGCTCAGGGAGCGGGGCAAGGGGCTCGGGGTGAACGCCCTCTGCACTGACCGGGTTGACCCTGTGTGTCCCTGTTTGGGGTGCTAATGTTGCCTTTTCTTGGCTGCTCATCTTCCTTTAGTCACGGGAAGATGGCATCTGCTGCGGCCAGGTAAGTTTGCAGTTACAGAAGGTCCTGGGGTATAGGGTGCAGTCCAGCACACAGTGACGTGGGCCTGGAGCAACGGGGCCTGGGCAGGCTGCAGCCTTGCCAGGCCTCGGAGTTAGGATGACTTGAGGATAAGGATTCCTGACCTGGCTGTTAGGACGTTGAAATGGGGAGCAGTGTGCAAAGCTTCTAACTTGGCTCTGGGAGTCTGTATCCACTGCCATGTCCCTGAAGGTAGATTTGCATATGACCTCATCTTAGCGGGCTGTGTGGCAGCGCCGTGTGTAGATTTGGTGTTGGCTTCCTTAGACTGTTTTTAATAGTCTTTTCCCTTTTTTATTATGAAAACCCACGTGGCCTGAAGTTTGTCATCTTGACCCATCTCCAGTGTGCGGCTGAGTGGCACTGCAGTGGGGGCTGGTTCTGGCAAGAGTCCCTTCCAGGCTGCATGCTGTGGACCTCTTGGTGGGTCCTCGTATGGCAGAAAGAGCTGGCTCTCCAGCCTCCTCTTGAAAGGGCACTAACCCGCATGTGAGAGCGGCACCCTCAGGATCTCATTTCTTCCTAATTCCCTGCCTCCAAACTTCCCATCAGGGGTTGGATCTTCAACGTACGAATTCACAAAGAGACACATTCTGTCTCTATCGGGAGTGAATATCCAAAGAAATTCAAAGAAGGATCTCGGGCATTTCCACAAATGTTCACTGCAGAGTTGTTCACAAAAGCCAAGAGGTAGAAGCATGTGTCCAATGACGGTCAGCTGGAGGAAGAGTGATCACACACACATGCACACATAATGGAATAGTATGAAGCCTTAAAAAGGAAATCCTGTTACATGCTACAACACGAATGAGACTTAAAAACATCACAGAAAAAACACACGCAAAAACCAGTCAATAAAGGACAAATGATGTATGATTCCAATTCATGCGGAGTATCTAAAATAATCAAAGCCATAAAAATAGGTGGCTGTCAAAGGCTGAGGGGTGGGTAGGGAAGGCAGAGGAGGAATTGGTGTTCATGTGTTTATGGGTACAGAGTCTTATTTTACAGGAAAAAGTTCCAGAGATCTGTCACCTGACAGTGTGCTTGTGTTCCATTGGTCTGACTATATTATTATTATTATTATTATTATTATTATTATTTTTGTACCCAGGATGGAACTCAGGGATGCTCAACCACTCAGCCACATCCCCAACCTTTTTTTTTTTTTTTCAAAGAGAGAGGGACAGTGACACAGAAAGACAGGATCAATTTTAGTTTTTCATGTGGCTTTCGTTGCTCCAACACGTCATTGTGTACATTGTGCTGGGGTTCGAACCTATATCGTTGTGCATGTCAGGCAAGCGCTATAGCTGCTGAGCCACGCTCCAGCCCCTCCCCAACCCTTTTCTATATTTTATTTTGAGACAAGGTCTCACTAAGTTGCTTAGGGTCTCACTGAGTTGCTGAGACTGGCTTTGAACTTGCATCCTCCTGCCTCAGCCTCTGGAGCTGCTGGGATTACAGATGTGCACCTCTGCACTCTGACTGTACTTCTGTGTCAGCACCGCTTCTTGGCTCCTGTTGGTTTGCTGTACATTTTGAAATCTTCAGTGTGAGGCTCCTAGCTTTGGTTCCTTCTGTGAGATTTTTGGGCTGATCCAGATCCCTTGAGAGTCCATATGAATTTTAAGATTTTTTTCTGCTTCTACAAAGAATGTCGCAGGGGATTTGTACTGAATCTTGACTGATAAAATCAAAGTGGTTCTTAGTCTTAACAAGAAGGGCGAGCTGTCAGCTGTAAGACGATTCTGCTGCTGCCGAAGAGTGAGCATTGCCCAGTGCATGCTCTGATGGGGGCCAGAGAAGAGGACACTCAACCAAGCCATGGGGTGCAGCCCAGGGACAAGTGGTCCCTAGCTGTAAGTGATGAAAACAATATTTTAACTTGCTATTTGATGATGTAAACGGTGAGCATCGGTCGTTATTGTTGGCGATGATCAGTTTTAGATGAAAACCCCTCAATTCACAGTATGAGGTGGCCAGTGACAATAGAGACCTTTTGCAGAGACGTAGTAAGTGACAGCTGGCTGCTGCTCATCCCTCCTGAGTAACATTGGCCACATTTCGGGGTATGTGAGAGTAGCTGGGTCTTTGCATTCAGGTCCCTAATTGGCCCTGGTGAACCTTGTCATCACTGGAAGTAGGCAGGTCCGTTTCAGGCTTTGTTGAGTAGGAGGCCATGAGGCTCGGGGTGTCAGGTGGCCTGTTCCCGGCCTGGTGCCACACAGGGCCTTAGCCAGCACCTGACCCTGTACTTCCTGCTGCCACAACCTCTGTTCTCTCCTGATCAAAGTTGTTTCAGACAGCTTTTAGTGCATTTATCAGTAATTCCAGATTCCGTGAATCCTCTCTTCTGTAAGAGAAGGCGCGCATTCAGCTGCTAGGCAGTTAATTAGCCTTTGGGCAGTGACTTTACCCAGGAGTCAGAAGATCAGGGGAGACGTTAATCATCTCACAGTTCAAGAAAGGAGGAAGGCAGAGGGCATTTATTTTCAGCCAGTGAGTTTAGGACAGATGCGTGTGTGTGCTAAAATTAACCAGAGTCAGTTTTCTTGATTTTTATTTTACTTAATTTAAATGTGCTTCAAGTTAATCACTGCTCATCAACATGCGTTGTCTGGGATAGTGTTCTAGATAGTGTATTAGCTCAGTCATTTGGGGTAACTGGACAGTAAACGTAATGTCGCAGGTGAGACAGGCGTGTCCGTCCCTCTCCTGAAGCCCAGATCCTTGGCAGGGTGACACCTGTTCAGAGCTATGCTGAAGGAACCTCTCTGCCTTTCAGAAGTACCTGAACATTTGTTACCGTGTCACCGTGATGACGGTCGTGGACTAAAGCGAACCTGCGGGGCATGCCCTGATGCCACCTGTTGTCCCTTCACTGGCCTGGGCACTGAGCCCTCAGGAGCACTTTTGGTGAAAGAAGCTGTTGTAAGTTGTGGATGTATCTGGGTCTCATTTTCACATAACACGTATTTCTTATTTTCCAGAAACTCTGGAAATGAGATGCACATTTTCTGTTAGTGTCAGATCTGTCAACACTGCATAAACAGGCACAAATATATCACAGAGCACCGTGAAACAGAATCACAGACACAGGGACTTTGACCGGATTCAGGACGAGCGAGTCTGTTGAATCCATCTCTCCCTCTCTCTCTCCCTCTCTCCTCCCCGCCCCCCACTTCTGATGGGTGAATAAAAACCCCCAGTGAAGAGAAGACTGCTTTCCTCTCCGGTCAGCACCTCACCAACACCATCTCTTCTTTAACTTGGCTTTTTTCTTCTAAACTTGGAGGGAGCAAAATGCTTTTGATGCCTTTGAGTGCATGCATTGAGGGGAGCACTGGAGCAGGAATTGAACTTAGATCTTTCTTCTGCCTTTTCAGATACTTTCCTTGTAGCAATGCGTTTCACGTCGTCTTGTTGTGACCTTGGTGCAGTTGCTGGCGGAGCGTGGGGATGACTTCAGAGCTTCTTGGCAGCAACTGATTGGCCTTTGTCTTGTGGGATGCCGGCCAGACTGGGGTTGAAATCCAGAGAAGAGAGGCCTCATGGCCATGGAGTTGAGATTATGGGTGAACTTGTCATGCCCAGGCCCATTGCTGAACCCCTTGTGTGACGCAGCCCACAGGTGGGGGCAGTCCAGTCTTGGAGGTGGCTGTAGGAGCAGAGGTCTGGGGATGGGTGGTGGTGCACAATCAGGCAGAACAGGGAGCAGAGTGTGTGTGACTGAGGCAACACCAAGGGGAAGCATTGAGGAAACCATTGCTGACCACCCCTGCAGACCCCAGCCAAGCCAACCAGAGTAGCCCCACCCTCATCCTCCATACCGAGGCAGGGAGAGTGTGCGGGGCACAGAGCTGTTCCACTGGACAGAGCATCTTGCTCCTCCTTGAGCCTGGCAGGAAGGGGATGCTTGGAGAGGTTTCAGCTGCTAGAATCCACACATGCACCATCCTCAACTGGGCCTTCCTGGGTGCAATGGGTTTTCCCTTATGTGCCAGTTCCAAGACTGCAGTGCATGCCCGAAACCATGCGCACTCCTGAGCCATATACATCTTGCACCCGGAATGAAGCCTAACTGATAAGCTGGGTGTGGGAGGAGATTAGCATCCATGATTAATAATAAAATGTAAAGTTGTGACAGCTGATAGTAACAAAGTTGCCAGCATTGCTGTTCTCACACTGCAGAGCCATTAGTAAGTTCAATAAGGGTTAACGAACGAAAGCATGTGATGCCCAGACAGCCCCTGTGCTCACTGAGGACTGCTAAGTGACCACAGAGCAAGGAGCATACGTGGTCTGGACACTGGACACAGGGATGATCTGCTGCTGTCCGGGGCACTGCTGGTGGTGTGCAGTTTCTCATGCTGCTAGCGCAGCGAGCCCAGTGAAACCCAGAAAGACTTCTGATGCACTCACAAATGTCTTCCAAGGCTTCCATTCAATGTCTGTAGGCCCCAGTTGGCACCTGGAACTGCACCTGCAGAACCCAGGGTAGTGGCCAGGGGCTGCAGTACAGGGACTGAACAGTAGGGGGAGCTCTCTGAACCCACTGTCCTCACAGGTGGTGGTCTCTCCAGCAAGCAGAATGAGAGCAGGTGGCCTGGGCCCCTCACAAAGGGCCCGGCACCCCTGCTGATCAGAAAATGTTCACTGAATCTTTGTTAAGATCTCTGTACGTTCTTGTGGCTCTTTAAAAATAATCGCTCAAGTTGTTAGGTTTAAGTTTAATTTTTTATAATTTTCAATGTTTAGTTTTGCTCGAAAAGTGGAATATGCTCCTCATACACGTTTTGTAAATTGTAAAATATAGACAGATAGAGGAAGTAACAGAAAAGTAAGAGAACTTCAGTTCTTAAAATTAATTCCAGATGGGAACAAGATCACCCACCATCTTGGCACCTAGAACTATCCAGAGTCAGAGGTTGATGGGCCCCTTGAGTCTTCTCTGTATGCTGAGGGGCTTGTCTGTAATCTGCCTTTTGTGTGTATGTGTGTATATGCTGAAGGAGTGGGGGACAGTGGCCAAGAACTCCAGGCTTGGCCCCAGATAGCCAGGGGCTCTGGGCTAGTCATGGCATGGTCTTGGGTTATGTCTTTTTCCCTCATAAAAAAAGAACAAAAATAGACTGATGTTGCCCATTCCATCGTGTAGGAGTGAGGACCAGCTTCAAGAGTCCATGTGCAGGGCTCCCGTAGTACATGGTGCACTGGCCAAGTAGTAGTGAATTGAAATACCAATGACAGGACGAAAGCGCTTCTCAGGAGCGTTCAGCCTTCAGAGGCCTGGTCATCATGGAATCTTGTCTGGCAGGTGATTGAGCTCATGCAGTACAGAGATACTGAAAGGATGCAGGCACTTCTTGTCCAGTCTCCGGACTGGCCTTCCAAGGTCAGCACGGGGGCTTCCTGCTTTCCCATCAGGAACCACATGGGTCGGGTGCTGCAGAGCAATAGCTGCCAATGCTGTGGTCTCAGGGTGCTTAGTGCAGGGTCCTTCTGGGAGGCCTTCAGTGGTCTCATAATAAGTCATCTCTGGTTGCATTTTAGCCATATTAAATAAGTCTGTTGAGATCAGGATAAACTGCAGAATTGTTGAGTTGGACACCCTGGGTGGAAAAAAGTAAGGAACGTGTACTCACATGGCTGCATCATAAGGATGTTTCTCCCACGTGTTTACAGTGAGCCTTGCGAGGTGTCCAGTGTTTTCAGACAAATTACTTCATGAGTTTCTTTGCAAAATTCTAATAGGTGGATTGGAACGAAAGCTCTCACAGTGGTTTAAAATTTTTTCCCATGTCATCTTTTAAAGTCTCTGGGTTTTTGCTTTTCATAATTGAATATTGAATCCTTTTGGGATTTAACTTTATTTCCCTGTATCTGTAGTGATTTATTATTCATTTTTATGTTGGTCAGCTGTGACATACATCAGGTTGCCGGATACGTCCATGTGATAGCATATTGACTGAATATTGGTGG
>PVKS010024748.1:0-30714 GCA_004027875.1 Aplodontia rufa | reverse complement strand
TCTCAACCATTACTGCTTCTCAACTCTCCAGAATGAATCATTAACATTAGCTTTTCCAGTCATTTGGAATTTATGCCAAGTAATTTATGCATTATATGTCTGGATTCTTTCACTCAAGATTGTGCCCAACTTATATATTTATTAATATTTATGTAGAGAAAAATAGTTCACGTATTTTCTCTTCCAGTTGATATTGCACTGTGTGATTGTTCAACAGCACGTATTCCGTGCAGCTGGTGAGCACTTGGATTATTTCCACGTTGGTAATGTTGTGTGTAGTGCAGTTGTGTACATTTTTGTATGTGTGCTTTTCTGCTTTAGAGGGACAGATTTATTGGATAATGAATGCATTTTTCATGTTTTCTAATTTGGTAAATACTGTAAAAAGTTTTTTAAAGTAATTATACCCAGTTATCTTTCTACCAGGAATGTGTAAGAGATCAATTTCTATATTTCATAATAATTTATTTTAGCCCTTTTAATGTTTGCCATACTTGTGGGTTTTCTGTACTATTCCATTTTTATTACTATATTGTAATAACTGATCATAAAAAGGCCATTAGTCTCCATTGTACCTACTCAAGGTTACTAATAAAGCACAAAAACATCCATAGAATTACCTAGTGAGCAAGCTTATGTTCCAATACACTTTTCTATGTAGATTCTGAAACCTGAGTTTCATATAATATTCAAGTATACGGAATTGCAATTCTTTGAATTTTTTTTTTTAAGATAGAGGGACAGTGAGAGAGAGAGAGAGACAGAGAAAGACAGAAGCAATTTTTATTTTAGTTTTTCACATGGTCTTTGTTGTTCAGACACTTCATTGTGTACATGGGTGCTGGGGTTTGAACCCGTGTACTCGGGCATGCTACTCAAGCACCATAATCGCCAGGCCACCACTCCAGCCCCATCTTTGAATATTTTTAACCATTAGAAATCTAAAAACCATGTTTGGCTCATGGGTCATACAAAACAAGTGGGAAGCTGCTTTTGGCATGCAGGCCATATAGTGTGATAACTCTTTTCTAATGGTTTGAATTGTGTTTTTTCTTTTCTTTTACTTTTTTATTGAGAAATTTATTTGTTGAACAGTCATACAAATTTAATTAATTAATTTATTTATTTTTAAAGAGAGAGGGACAGTGAGACAGAGAAAGAGAGAAACAATTTTATTTAGTTTTTCACATGGCCTTCATTGATCCAACACTTAGTTGTGCGCTGGGATTTGAACCCAGGTCCAGGCAAGCGCTGAAACCACTGAGCCACCACTCCAGCCCAATCATACAAATTTTAAACAAAATAGTATATAATGTATATAGATTCTGAAGATTAGATTTACCCCCAAGAGTGCTCCCCCAGTTACTCACCCTTATCCCTCCCTTCCCCTTCCCATAACATCTCTAAAAAAGTATTAGGTTGTGTAACATTACACATTATCTGGTTTTAACACATGGTAATAGACCACCTTTCTCAATGATCAGGGTCTAGTTCCAGCTTCCACAGATGAGTGAAGACATTTAACACTTGGTTCTCTGGGTTATATTGATTTCACTCAGCATAATTTCTTCCATAGCCATCCATTTACTTTCAAAGCCTGCAATATCATTGTTTCTAATTACTGTGTAAAATTCCATGGTATATATGTACCACAGTTTTTGGATCCATTCATCCAGTGAGGGACATCTGGGTTGTTTCCATGATTTAGCTATTGTAAATTGAGCTGGTACGAACATAGATATTGCCGTGTCACTATAATGTGCTGATTCTAAATCCCCTGGAAAGATACCCAGGAGAGGAATAGTAGGATCGTATGGTGGTCTCATCCCTAATTTTTTGAGGATTCTCCACACTGCTTTCCAGAGGGGCTGTACCAGTCCGCAGCTCCACCAACAGCTACATTCACGTTTATAATCTATCTGAAATAGATTTTGTATATTATGAGATGCAAAGGGATCAGAGCTTTAGAGGGGTGTTTATATGTAGCTGTCCTGGCTCCATTGACTGAAAACTCTGTTCAAAAGCAATCACCTACCTGTGTGGAATTCTGTTTTGGGTTCTTGACTTTGTTCCATTGTACTGTGTGTCTGTACTTGCAACCAAACCAATTTTAATTATTTATTAAAAAGTGGACATTCACTGGAATTATTTCTCCCTCTGTCTTTCTTTGAGATGGTTTTGGTGATTCTCAGACTTCACAGTTCCACATGCACTTTTTTATTTTTTTCTTTTTGGTACTAGGGATTGAACCCAGGATGACTTCACCACTGAGCTCCATCTCCAGCCCTTTTAAATTTTTTTAGCTATTTTATTTTTGAGATAGAGTCCTGCTAAATGGCTGAGGCTGGTCTTAAACTTGCAATCTTCCTGCTTCAGGTCCTTAGTTGTAGGGATTATAGTTATAGGGATTACAGTGATGGATTTTTGAATGATAATTAAGGTTGATTTCCTGCAATAAATCTAACTTGCTTCTGATAAAACAATTGCTTTTACTAATAACACTAGATTCATTTTTCAAATATTTTCATAGGATTTTATTATCTATGTTTGTAAGAGAATTTGGTCTAGAATTTTTCTTTGCTGAACTGTCTGTCAGGTTTTGCTTTCAAGGTTTTACTAGTTTTATAGAAGTTTTGAAGTAAGTCTCATTTTTACTCTCTAGATAAATGTTTTCAAAATTACTGCTTTTTATTCCCTTTAAGTCTGGAAAAAAATCTATCATTGGAGCCATTTGGGCCTTTCTTTTTTTCTGTTGGAAGACTTTCAATCCTGATTTCAACTTTGATAGGATTATTCATTGATATAGGATATTCTTAGAGGATATTCTTTTTTTTTTTTTTAAGAGAGAGAGACAGTGAGAGAGACAGAGAAAGAGAGAAACAACTTTATTTAGTTTTTCACATGGCCTTAGTTGCTCCAACACTTAGTTGTGTATGTGGTGCTGGGGTTCGAACCTTGCCAGGCAAGCGCTGAAACTGCTGAGCCACCGCTCCAGCCCCAGAGGATATTCTTTGATATTATTTGTTGTAGCCATATTTGGATTTTTTATTCTTGTTTTACTATTAAGCTAAAGATTAGTTTAATCCTTAATATTATACTAAATATTAGTTTAAAACTTAATAATAAACAATCTTTTTAAATATTTCTTTTCAAATTAAATTTTCAAGTTCAAGGTCAATATTTATATCATTTATTTTCTTTTTTCTGCTTTCTCTTTATTTTCAGGTACTTTAGTGTTTTTAAATGATTTCCTAGGTTTGGGCCTTTTTTCTTCCTAATATGTGCTTGTAATGCTATGAATTACCCTCAAGGTAGGCTATACCTGAATCTCTCAAATTTTTGTATGTATGTTCATCCCTTCGGTATTGTCTGTAATTTTTTCTCTGTGAGTCCAAACTCTATATTTTCTGTTGACTCACCTTCCACATTTTTAATCCACTTGATAAGCTATAGCATGCACTGTAATACTCCCTAATAAAATATAAGATATATTAATTAAAATATATGTATTTTAAGTTCTTAAATCCATTTTTATAAGATGACTGTAAATTAAAAATTTATTTCAATATCTTCTTATTGGACTTTGTATCACTGTTAATGTAAAAGTACAAAATTATAAAACCTAAGCATTTTATTAAATTGTATGTTATAGTGTTCATACCATATAACCAGTATGAGGAAACACCATAAAATTATATAATGAATTTTTTTAGTGGAAAATAAAATGGAATAGGCACAGAGGTATAATATAGTACTTTGAGCAAACACAGAATATTTCTGCAAATTGGTATTTCAGTTGCTAATTCTCTTATGTACAAATGGACTTAATTAATTCTTGGGATGATGGGTAAAATCCATTTCAAATGTAGGTGCATTTTATGACTCAAAGACTTTAAAAAAAGCTCTAAATATAACATCACAGAACATGATTTCATTTTACATTCTTTGCACACAGAATTCTTTAAGTATAATCAATAGTAGTTTTGTGTGTTAATAGAATGGGCAGTGAGTGAAGTTTTTAAAGAAACAATGATTTTTGGGGTACAGTTTTTTGAAGTTATAGCTTCACGTCTTTTCTGCTCCCCTCTTGGGAACACACAGCAGAGAGATCCAATGTATATAAATTCATTTAACTCTTTACAACCTGTTTTTAGAAATTTTATTTAGATACATTTTTACCTATTGAAATTATTTGTGTGCTACCTTTATAATAGAATGTGTTAAAATTAACAAAAAATCATGCTCTTTGAGAAGACAAGCATGCACACAGATAATTCACACATACAATACATATAAGAGAAATAAAACCCATTGAAACAAGGAATCACACAATTCTTTGGTATTGTCTTTTAATAAATCCATTTTGGTGGAACAATTAGAAATTAATGTTAATAGCTTATTGGTAATCTAGTATTTTAATAGAATTAACACAACATTTTCAACTTCACTTACAGAAACTATGGTAGTACTCATAACCCAAAATTTTATTATTACTATAAACTTCACTTGAATTTTGTGTTCTATAATATTGATTAGTATTCAATTTCACTGCATCAAATTTTTATTCATATTTACAAAGTGTTCAGGAATCCTATTATATTTGTTGAGTACATTTCTAATCTAGTAGTCATCATAGGTAAACAGATCAACTCAGATTGTTTTTTATTTTCTTTTCTTTGTAATCTTTTTAATTGAAACAGACAGCAATTGAGTTCATGTTAACTAGATTGAAGTGCAATTCAGCTTATTACCAGTTTTGGTGTTCCCATATGTCTTTGACCATACACTTTATGTGGAAGTCTTAACTCCCTTGTGTTGCTATAATGAAACATCTGAGGCAGAGTACTTTATAAAGAGAAAATATCTACTTTCTCTTGTGAATGCTAGCAAGTCCAATGTCAAGGTGCTGTCTTCTGGTGAGTGCCTTCTTGCTGCATTTTCACATAGTAGAGGGGCAGACACTGTTCTCACTGGGCAGAAAGCAGAAGGGCAAAAGGACAAAGCTGGGTCTTTCATCTGTTCATAAAATCACTGATTGTATTCATGAACATTCCAACCTCACCTTCTCACAGTCTCACCTGTTCATATCATTGCCTTGGGGAATGAAACTATGAGCCAAAATGAACCTTTCCTCATTTAAATTGTTTTTCTCGGGTATTTTGTCATAGAAATGGAAATCTGACTAACATAATACTTTTATTGGTACTTTATTCCTATGAATTGGGTTAGTCACTATCAAGTCTTTGATATGGATTCTAATAATACACTTATTTAAAAGATGATCAAAATGAAGTATATGGTAGTTGAGTAACTTGTACTAGATAAGTTGCTGCTAATCTAGTGATATCTGCATGTATGCAAGTTGCTCAACACTCTGAAGTTCTTAAACTAAGAAACTAAAATCCTGGAGAATTTCAGATCTTACTTTTTCCCACCCTTTTCTTCTGATTCCTATACTTACAACTGCAAATGCCTTATAAAAAGAAGTCCTCCAGAAGCAGCCCAACTTCTATGCCTTTAAGTCTCTAGACTCTTCTCGTTTCCCTGGGGTCTCCTGTGCTACTTCTTTGCACCTGGTTACTTCCTCTCAGCCACCTTTTTGGCTTGATGGCTTTTGTTAGATGGTTTTACTATTCTTTGCTTTTATTTGCACCTCAGCCTCTCCTATTACTACTTCAGCTTTATACACTGCCTTCCAATTGTCCAGGATGGATAGAGAATGAAGCTAAGATCAAAGGAAAGGAAAAAAGAGGATCTTTTTCAACTAGCAAAAAAATGAACTATAAATATTGGGAAAATATGCAAAGATTATCATAGTTGGATTTAAGATCCTAGAGCAGGAATAATTCTGGGTTGTGGTATAAACTGGAACATAGATTTAGGAGGGAGAAGCTTTATTGGGGTCAGAATTTAGGGAAAACATTAGTGTACCCGTAAAAATATACACAAATATAATTGACAGTGTTACTTAGTGTTTGTACTTTGATGAAGTTAAGTGGACCTGATACTAAATTCTTAAAACACATGGTAATAATTCACCAAAAGGTCGGTAGTAGCATTGAGACGGAAAGATGATATATCCATCTGGTATAGCACTCAAAGAAGAAATGTTTTGTGTTTTGCTGTATGTACATGTTTGCATACATTTGCTACAAAAAAATTTCACAAGTGAGATATATATGGTCAAAACAGTGTCTGGCTCATAGACCTCCTTGCAGATTCTGCTAACTAAAATATCCATAAATCTTCCTGCTCTTCATTTTGTGGCACTCAGAGGAGTGAAAATTAAGGACCACTATGATAGTCTGAGAATTTAAACTTCATAAATCAAGCTATGGCCATTGTCTGCCTCTGTAACTTATTTCCTGGGAGTATTCTTTTTACCTGGAAGCTAGTGGAAAGGAGATCTCCTCCACACAGAACTGCTGCAGCGGCACAAGGCAAGCCAGCTAAGCTGCCCCGGGGAACTGTCCCATTGACTGCTTATCTCCCACCTCACCTCAAATTTCTTGTTCTAGATTTTGGATCTCAAATTGACGTAGAACAAACTTGTGACTCTGGTAGTGTCTTCTGTAACATTTTAAAAAATAATCTCTCAGTTTTATTTACTTATGTGAGAAATAACACAAGCATACATTTTGAGTTACATTAAATGAATCAGTGTTTTTCCTTTTAAATGCCCATGTATGGCTGTGCTATTGTTATAACTCTCCTGCCAGAAGTTTAAGACCATCTGCCTTCCAATTGTCCAGGTTGAATGGAGAATGTAGCTAAGATCAAAGGAAAAAAATTGACTTTTCCATCTAGCTATTCTTAGGTCAGCTGAGATTCCTCAGGAGGCCACTCTCGGGGATGTGTGAGAACCTCTTGGCTCCTTTCGTCTTCCTCTACCAGCGGTGTCATCTCCCAGGGTGGATCAGGGTCTTGCTGACCGCATATGGCTTCCCTTGGAGGCATCAGGGATATTTCCCTTTCCATTGACTGTCCTATTTGCAGACTGTGCATCTTTTGGCTTACAGAAGTTGCATTAACCCCTGAGTTTTGGCTAACCAAACAGGGCAAGGGCCAGAATATTGACTTTTTCCTTAATTCTTTAACTTCTTTAACTTTGTTATCCTGGTTTTGGTATTAAATATCCAGCAGGCCAATTTCATCAGTCTTAAAGTGGGAATTCTGGGCTTTAGTCTTAGTGTGCAAAGTTTTATAGTTATCCCTTTTGTTTAATTTTGGTCAGGAACAGTACTTGAAGTTGATATTATATTTTATCTGTCCTATAGGTGATGGCATGTCTTAACTCACATTTTTCTGTTAGAAGTAGTACTTTTGCAAAACACTATTAGACAACAATTTTAAAGTTTTATAAGGAAAATACAAAATAGAATTAATGAGTAGAAAATTTGAGATTTACCCTATACAAACTTCCTGCAACTTACTTATACACTCTCTACTTTTTCATCCAGAAACATTTGTTTCATTCTAATTTCCATCCCAAAGTATATTTCCATACCTATAACCTTTTATATCTCTTTCCTACTTTCTGACCCTTTCTTAAATCTGCATTCTGACACGATCATTATACCCCTCTTACTAAAGTCAAATATTTTATACTATTTACAATACTTTAATTGAAACACAGTTGAAACCTTTTGTACTCTTTGTGTATAGAAATACACCTGTTAAAATTTTGGTGAAGACCCAGAAACAAAGCAATCTTAAACTCTTTTTACCATTTACCAACAATTTATATAAAGACACATTTGAAAGATTAAAATAGTGTTTCTTATGATTAATAAAATATATTCAGATATTGCCTCTCCTGCACTTCCAGTTTTCCTGAGAATTCCAGAGAAGTTTTGACTGACTGCAAGATGGCATCAGACTTTCAAGTCCTTATCGCTATGGCAACTCTAGGTCACTGTGGCCCATGCTGATCCATTCTAACTGGATTCTGCTTAGGAGGAATTAACCTTATCTCCCTGAGTTTCAGGATCTGGTCTCAAAAGTCTTCTCCTTCAGGACAACTTGAATTCATCCTATTAACATTATTTTGGGACTTCATTTCTTCTGCAGATAACAGGTAGTTTGCTGAGGAATTTGACATAGGCTGTTCACTTAGATGAGGCAGGCTCCCCTGCAGGTAAACTGCCTTTGGAAAAGAATGCATGTGGGGTCAGCACAGTGGGCCCATTTTATAGAATTATTCTTTTAATCCAGAATTCCCACCATGCACATCTGGCTGACCCCTAACACTGAGGGAGGTTGCTGTAAGACAGAGAAAGAGAAATGAGTGACTTACTCACTGGTAGATTAATGGGTAAGGCTCTGCTTTAGGAGTCCTTAGAATATGTTAAGAAGTTATTTCAGCCTGTTATCCAAGGAACTGGAGTGAGACCCTCCCTCTGCCACCACATGAGAAGCCATGAAAGTAGAATAAAGTGGAGATGGAGTATCCATGTGGGATCAATTGGCTTTCGGCCATCTCTAGAGATCCTGCATTCACACCAGGGATTACATCTGGTCAGAGAATTAGGGTGCTTCTAAGTGAGACTTCAGTTTCTTGATTGAATGGATTGCCATGAAAGGAAACTGCAACAAGATCAGATTTACATTCTCTAGGCTAAGGGAGAGAGCAATTGATAAGTCTCATTCCAAAAAAGTGTTTCCCCGAGTCTTGAGTTGGTAGCCACGTAGCTGACAGGGTCCCAGTATTTTGATGGAAAGAGAATGTACAAAATTGAGTAGAGAACTCCTGGAAGAAAAGTGTTAGAGCAATTGTCCATTTCACTCACCCTTCCAAAGATCTCAGGTAAAGTCCTGTAAATGTAACACAGTGTGGTGGGGTTGGTTCTGTTTTGTAAATTGAGGACTGAAATCCACGGGAAAAGGACCAGACAGAACAAAGTAACAGGATTTAGAGTAATAGAAAGAAGCAGAACTCCCAAAGAGGGAGGGGCCCAAGAGAGGGATCCCTTGAAGGGTTTTTCATTGAAGACAATGGGTAAAGTTGAGTAGTTTGGGCAGAGAGGTCTGGAGTAGAGATACCAAACCAGGAAAGGAAGCCTGGACACAGGACCATTTGCCATTGTGGTGGAGAGTGTTTAAAGATCTCTGAATTTTTAAGTTAAATGTGCCATTTTTAGGCCAGTGACTGTTATTGTCCAACTTGTAATGCTGGTCTTTCAGGTTTGACTTTGTATTGGAGGCTCAGGGTCTGAAAATGTTTGGGAAGGCACCCCAAAGAGTGTCTCATGGAAGCTTTAGTGGGATCTGGCTCATGCTGAACAAGATGGATTGAGGAAGGGCTTCAAGGACTCTGCTAGAGAGAAAGCCAAGAATCCAGAAGAATCATAAGGAGTCACTCACCAGTAGGTTATGACTGGAGATGGATGTGATATCCAGCAATATGAATGGTCCTTACTGGAGCCACTAGAGGGAGATGGTGGAGAGAGAGGGGGTAGGGGTTGATCAAAGTCAAGAGAAGGCCCAGAGGAGGCATCCTTGGTGGGAGCCTTGAAATACAGGTCCTAGTTCAGATCATTTGCACTGTGTTGTAGGAAGTGTAAAAAATCAGGAAAAATGGGTGTTGGGCAGCAAATGTTCAGGTGCAGATATTTTTTATTGGAATCATCGGCTCTCAGGCCAGATTCACCTGCACTGCCATAGTGAGGGTGGGCAGGGGAAGTGGCATGTGGGTCTGGCTGAGCAGCAACTTTATAGTCTGGGGTGGACAGAGAAAGTTCAAGAGCCTTATCCTTTGGAGATTGGCTGGTGAATCCATCAATCATTGGGCAATTGTGAGATGCCATTGGGGCTTGTCTGCCATTGTTGTTCCTTTCATGCCCAGGCTGTCTGATGCCCTGCCCCCAGCCACCTGGACTCGACTTAACATCCCAACCTTTTCAGAGATATAGTGTGTCAATTTCCATCTGGCTACTTCCTACTGTTTATGGGGTGCTGTGGGGGAGGGGAAGGTTTGGGTGTTGGTCTGTCAGTAGGGAGGTGGCTGTAAGGGTGCAAGAGCATTTGGTTGTATGTTATTCCAGCGACCATGCTCATGCTGTTTCAGGTGAAACTTGAGGAGACAGGGAGCATCATTAGAAGGAATATTATCACTAATATGGGAGAAAGGATGGGGGTCAGCCAGGTGACAAGAGTGGAGTTTAGCCATCCTGGTCAAGGGTCATGGACTGTTGATGCCTAAGCCTCTCACTCAGAGGTCTGAGAGTCACAACATTTTCCTTGATCAGTCCAGTTTCATCAATGTAGTAGCAGCATTCCTCTTTTAGGAATAGACATGTTCCACCTTTGTCTGCTGTCAGGAGATCTAGCACTCAGTGGTTCTGCAAGAAAACTTGGGCAGTAGATGTTATTTGTCTTTGTGTGGAGGCCAGGGTGGCAGGAGATGCCTGTATTGCCTCTTGGAGTTGTTGTTCTAAGGAGGGGATTCTGAGCAAACCAGATGAGTGGAACCCTGTTAAATGTGGCATTTAGCTTTTAAGCATGCACCTCAAGTAATTTTTTTTTAAAAGAGCCATTGCCTTTGTTGCTTAATGTGCATGTAGGACTGAGCTTTTGTTATACTTTCCTGCCAGGTGTTTAAGACCAACTTGATCAAAATTGATCTTGTTCCTATCTATTGCTACAAGTCAGTAGCAATAGATTTTCCAGGGTCATTCTTGAGGAACTTGTGAAAAGACTCTTTTCTATCAGCTGTGCCATTTGCCAGGATAGATCAGGGTCTTGCTAACCATTTGTGGCTTCATTTGGAAGCATCAGGAACACTGCCCATAAATGATCATCCTCTTTGTAGAGTGTCCACTGGTTAGCTTTCTGTTCTCTAGGGTCACCTGGACCCACTGATTGGGAGGTCATGTTACCCAGAGTTGTCAAGCCTATAGAGAAGTTCTATTGTTCCCTGAGATTTGCTGACCAAACAGGGCAAGGGCCAAAATTTTCCTTAACCCTTTAACTGTCTTAACTTTAGTAATCTGGTTTTGGTATTAAACATCCAGCAGGCCAGTTTAATCAGTCTTAAAGTGGGAATACTATGTTACAGCTTTATAGTTATCCCTTTTGTTTGATAACAGTAGAAGTCAGCATTAGATCTTATCTGTCCAGTAGGTGATGGCATATCTTAATTCAGGTTTTTCTGTTAGAAGTAGTACTTCTGCAAAACACTATTAAGCAACAGTTTTAGATAAAGAGAGAATGAAGGGGGAGGGTTTGGAGGAGGAGGAGGAGCCATAGCTGAAGGCGGAGGGACTGGAGCTGCAGGAGGTGAGGAGGAAGAGGATTGATGTAAGTAAGCAGGGGTGGGGGGGGGTGGGAGGGTGGAGTTGAGAGCAGCTCCCAGGCTGGCAAGCTGTCAAGGGAGAAAAGTACAGACTTTTGCCAAAGAATACTGCCCTCTTAGGCATTTCAAAAGGCTTAGAACCTGGAGCAGCATGTAGATCCCTTTTGTTTTCCCTCCTCCTTTCTGAAATGTAGAGAATGCAACCTCAGTGTATAGGGAAATGCTACAGTGATTTGGATTTTAAAGGGACACTTTTTTCCTGTCCATGTGTCCAGGCTCTATGCCGTCTTGCGCAGGTCCTACAGGGCGCACTGCATGAGCTTAAATGCATGGCAGTCCACACATGGGGTCTCTGAGCCAGGACAGCGCTTCCGGCAGCGAGCTCTGCATGGGCACCCAGCAGCTTCAGACTCAGCAGCAGCAGCAGCAGCAGCAGAAGGGACTGGCAAGCAGGCGGGGATGGGTGGGTGGGTGAGGGTTGGGAAATATCCTTTTGGAAAGAAAGCATGTGGGGTAAAGGAGTGTGCCCATTTGATAAGTTGTGAAAAGAAAGGAGGAAGAAGAATGGTCTGAGTAAACGGGGGGGGGGGGGGAGGACGGGAGGGAGAGGAGGAAGGTGGAGGGTGCGAGAGCACAAACCCCAAAAACCCTGAACATATGGCATCTCTGACCATTTCCCTGTCCAGACAGTAACTGCCCAAATCAGTGAGGATTTGAAAGTACAGAGAGGAATTAGTGTTTTCTATGGCCTTTTAGTATTACTTGGGGGCAAAGAGGAGCAGAAGAAGGCATCCCAAATTCTGATCATGCTCACCTGTGGAGCGTGTGGGTGGGCCGAGACTGGGATGTCTCCTCAGTCTGTGGGGGCCCAGAATGGAATGGGTGGTACAGGCCAGAGACTGGGACATCTTCAGTCTGCCAGGGCGCAGAACGAAACAGGCAGGGAGGTCTGTGGTGCATGCACAACTTAACCGACAGACCCCCAGAACAGAGAGTGAACTCGGGAGGCCAAGGGAAAGGCAACTGAACTTCCCCCACTTCTGTTGGCCCAGATGAAGGGAAACAGAGTGATGTAGGAGCTTTCTGGTTTGTCTGTAGGAAAGAGTGGGCCTCAACCCCGGCAAGGGGAGGCCCAAAAACCCTTCCTGGGTTTTGGCACCAAATGTAGAAAAATTAGAAAAATATGGGTGTTTGGCACCAAATGTTCAGGTGCGGATGTTTTTTATTGGGATCGTTGCCTCTCGGGCCAGATGCACCTGCACCACCATAGTGAGAGTGGGCAGGGGAAGTGGTACTTGGCTGCCTGGGCAGCGACTTTAGAGTCTGGGGTCGGCAGAGGAAGTTTGGGGGCTTTGTCTTTCAGAGATGGGCTGGTGAATCCATCAATCATCAGGGGATTGTGAGTCACCATTGGGGCTTGTCTGCCAGTGTCCGATTGGTTGTTCCTTTCATGTGCACCGATGGCCTGCCCCCCAGCCACCTGGAATCAACCTAATAGGAAGTTATCAAGATCTATTAGTATTTTGGGATCAAAGGTCCCATATTCTGATTTTGGAACCTTGAGTAATGGAGAGGTGTGACAGAGATAACAGGAGAAAACAAAGCATCCTCCATTTACTCCTTGCCACCTGGTGGCAGAGTGGGCATCCCCAATTCTGATCCCAAGGTGAGGACCCTTCTGATCCAGAAATGAGGAAGTCTCTAGCGGATTGTGTTTGCAAGAGACCCAGAGTCTTACCTCTCCAGTGAGATGATCAATATGACCAGTGTTGCAGGTGGGAGCAAAATGGAGAATAGGCTTGTGATCTGGAGGTCTAGCCAGAGAGAAAGAGAGGAGAGATAAGAATGAGGTTTCCAGAGGATACCAATAAAGAGCTCAGAAAAACTCTTGTTCTTTTCACATAGCAATAAGGCTACAAAAATCTCACTCTGGATGGTGTTGATTTCAGGTCACAAACTGGCTACTGTTTAGCTGTAGTGAACTTGGAGGGTGCTCTGAATCTCACATCGTGTATGAAGGGCAAGTAAAAAGGGATTCATGAAGAGTAAGGCAGAATTGGAAGGAGGAAGATGGGAGGGAGCTTAAGAGCTCTGTCTTCCTGTCAGGCAGCAAAGAACATTAGGGACAGCACAGCAGGGAAGGGAGAGCCATCATTGACAATGGGGTGTGACTTGGCAGGTAACCAGAGGGAGTTTAGCAGTGAGATTCTCCAGTCATGATCAGGCTTCTTCCTTCAACTCTGAATAATATTTTATAGAATCTAACCATGATCTGCTTATTCAATTAAAATTATAATGTAATTACATTGGTAAGATAGGGAAGGAAGCAGAGGGAATGGTGAGATGACACTAAGTAATAGAAACTCAATAGATAAAAACCAACAAGAGTTGAAATGCATAACAACATATGTATGGAGTGGGAAAGTACCGCAAGGAACAGCTATGTCAGTTTGGCATCACTGCCTCTAAGGAGCAGGATTGTTGAAGAATGGAGAATTGGAAAATGATGTGTACTTTTGTTGTTTATGCTACATGTCTTTAGTCCTACTACTTGAATTTTAAAATCTATGATTATATTGTTGTAAAGTAAAGGAAAATTGATCTTAAGAAGACGAAAGTTTCAAATGCAGTAGAGAAGATAAAGTTAAAACAAATATGCTTAGGAATCATTAAAAAAAATGAAAAGGGTTTGGGGATGTAGTTCAGAGGTGGAACACTTGCCTAGCATATGTGAGACCCTGAGTTCAATCCCCAATGCTGCCAAAAAGAATAAAAAACAAGAAAAGAAACTGGGAAGGTGGCTCACTGATAAAGTGATTGTCCTGGTATGAGATTAGGATAGATGGTGAAATGGCTAGGTAGACAGGACAATGGGCCCCATTCAACCTGGATACTAATAAGTAGAGATTAAGGATCATGCTTAGGGCTTTCAAATGTGAAAGACCATGAGGTTCCCAATGGGAGCAACTCCTTTGCCCCAGATGCAGGAAAACTGAAAATGGGAGTGATCATGGATTGGAACTAGGAAGGATTTGCTCTGTTTTACATAGACTTTAGCCAATGATCTTGATGCTTAGTTTCAATGCCTCTTTTACATAGACTTTAGCCAATGATCTTGATGCTTAGTTTCAATGCCTCTTTTACATAGATTTTAACCAATGATATTGGTGCATTTCTAATGCCTGCTTTACATAAATCTTAATCAATGCTCATACTAAAACCAATATCAACTCTGGCCTAGCACATGAAGATATTATTGTGCTTCCAGGTAAGCCTCCATGGAGACTTTACTCTCCTTCTTTAAATAAATCCTACTCCTTTTACTCTCCCCTTCTGTCATTGTCAGTGAATTTTATTCTTCAAATTTGGGAGACAAGAACCCGGAAGAAGATTGGCACCAAATTATCAGGGTGTGTTTTGACACCAAGAGCTGCAATGCCCCACTCAACAGTAGTGGCGAAAATCCCAACTTTTAGGTGGGTACTAGCTGTACAACAGAAATATGCAGACAGCCCAAATTCCCAGTATGTACTGGAAATAGCTACAAACATTAAAAAGGGATTATTTTGGCTACAGAAATCTGCAGTCAGCCCAAACTCCACTTGCCATCAGAAACAGAATCTGGCCTCGTCCCAAAACTCCTGCAATGCTGGGTTTCATCATCAGTAGCATAAAACAAATAAATAAAGTTTTCAAAAACAACAAAGGTATCAGTTATGCTAACCACTGGAGAGGAGTGAAGATATTCTTCGTTCCCACTCATCAACCTGAAAGACTTGTTAAGCTTTTAGTATCTATATTTATTTATTTTATCATGAGAGAACAAGGATTCTGGATTAGAGAACAGGCTATTTCTTCTTTTCTGTTTTTATTTACTGCATGTGTTCCCACTGTGCTTTCACCCTTGGGTCAAAGCCACTGAGGTAGAGGTCACCCTGTTTGCACACAGTTTGCACTCAACTAAGTAAATGGAAGCTTCAAGAAACTGCTGCACAATTGACCCTCTCCTTTGAAGAGAGGAAGAGAAACCTCCCCTTTCTCTTGTAAAGTAAGCGTCTGCTGCAAGGAAAGGGGAAGGTGGTCCTTGGTACAGTTCTTTGAAATGTAAAGCATTGCCTCAGGGATATTTTAACCCTTTGAACTGTAAATAAGCAGCAAAATGTCTTCCTTAGAGGCAAATTTATAACTCTTTCTGGAAAATTCAGTATCTTTAACTTCCAAAATATGTCTACTATTCAATTACCCTTCCATCCAGGCTGGCAATAATCTTAGTAAGCCCCAAGGATGCAGAAACATGAAAATATCAGTTGTTTGCCAGCATTTCTTTTCCACACATCCTTGTTTCAGCCAAAGGAACCATTATTCCAATTATTCAATATTGATCTTGGTTTTTCACACATATCCAAAAGATTCTCAAATCCTGTCAACTGTCCAATCAAATTATATCCAGATTCCAACCATTTCTCACCATCTCTTCTGTGAACTTATTAGTCCAATCTACTATTTATCTGATTGTTAGAAATACCAAGGAGGTGCCCTAAGAAAATCAAACACATGCTCAGAAGTGGGTGGGCATGGTACACTTTACTTCTCACAGAAGGGTGTGCTTTGGAACCTGGCCAGCAAAGTACTCCTGGACTGGCAGTCTGCCTGCTCCTGTGTCTAAGGAGAGAGGGCTGTGCTGCCCTTCACTCTGATTGGAGGAGCTCAGGGGTGCAATCGACACAATTAGATAATTTTGAAATTGAGGGAGGCAAATGCTTCTAGGGGCTACAGTTGTAAAGGGACACCTGTTCAAATGCTTCTAGGGGCTACAGTTGTAAAGGGACACCTGTTAGGGAATTTTTAAAATAGCTTCATTCTGGCCATGAGGATCCCTGACCTAAGATGGTGTCAAACTTAAGTTACAGTAAATATGCTTGTGTTGAATTTCAGGTTTAACTTTGACAGAAAACAAAACATAAATCTTACATCATGTTCATGAATGTAAGTAACTGTTTACATGTCCTCAAGTCCCCTCTTCAAGTAGTGTTGTCATTGGGTTGACCAGTTAGGGTCCAGGTCCTTGGTGTTCTGAAAAAAAAATTGAACAAGATGCATAGAAGTTACAAAAAAAAATACAGATTTATTGAAGGTGAAGGTGAAAGTACTCCTTAAGGTAGAGTGGAGTGGGTTGAGTAAGAGAGAGAGGGATTCAAGACCCTGATGTCTGGAAATTAGCTGTGTGACATTCTCTTCCATCTATGGACCTGATTGAAGTTTTTACCCCATTTGTTCCCATTGATTATCTTATGACTCCAGAGTAGAATACTGTCCAATTTCCCCCCATTGGTTGCTGTAGAAAATAGAAGATGTGGTGGTAGTTATCATGAGCAGCAAGTCCTCAGTGGTGGGAGTTATCATGGCAGTGGGATTTATTGTAAAGAGGGATATGATGACTCATTTCCCTGTCTTGACCTGAAGCAGCATTTTTCTTGCAACCTGCTCTGCCATCTTGGTGCCTCTGAATGAGTAACCAATTAAACAATTAATCCAAGTAATTGTTTAATAGGTCTTTAGATTCTATTTCACTAGTTGGAGCTTTGTGTATCACCCAGAAGATCTTAAATTCATTCCCAAGCCCTCAAAGATTCTGCAGCTGGAACCCTACTGCTTGTGTGATCTGTTACCCTGGTCTTACTATTGCTTCCTGTGTTCTCCCTATTCTGTGGTTTCAGGGCCACATATGCAAACCAGCCAGCTTGCTACTGCCTTAGGACTCTCTATAACCTTTTCTTGGGGTGTTTGTTCAGCAGGTACTCAAAAGGTTCACTCCTTTCTTCCACTCACGTCCTGCTCAAGTGCCGTCCTGAGTTGCACCTCTTTATCTGCCTACTCCATGTTTCTTCATAGCACTTTTCACTACCCCAAATACTACAGATGTGTTGTTAATTTACCGTCTACTTCCTCCACCTAGAACGTAAACATAGTGAGGACAGGAACTTTGTTTAATTCCTGGCTGTGTCCTCAGGTTGTGTAACTGTGATTTGCACAGACAGAGTGTTATTTTCTGTAAAATAAATAAATACGAAAAGTCAAGATTTGCATTCTAGAGTAGTAATAAATCCCATTTGTAAACAGTGTGTTAAAGTCAAGTGGCAGATAAAATGTAAAAGTAATGTGAGAGAAATCATAAAATAAAATGTATTCTAAATGAAAGCAGAGACTACAATATCAATATTATAAAAGATGCAATTTCAAATAAAAATGATAATCTCCGTACAGTGAAAGGTAGTACAATGCTATGAGCATTTTGCACTAAATATCTTGGTGTATATATATAGTCACAACTATAAAAATTCCAATGAAAACTAAATTTTCATTAGAAATCTTGGAGAGAGGGTATCATGGTTTTTCCATTATCAGTTTCTCTATTCTGTTTCTTAGCAACTGATCTCATAAATATATACCATTAAGTGGAAATTTTCTCAGGCAGAATGATTTAAAGGTAATTCTCCTTGGAATTTTGGGAAATTTACAGCTGTTGTGTCATGTTGTCTAACAGTATCCCTTTTGCCTTTAGTGATAAATGTTGTGTTAGAGGTTAGGGAAAGTCTACTTACCTGAGAAATACAACTTCTGCCTCTTTCTTTGCAACCTCTGGCCAATCACTTTCTATGTCTTATTCGTGTATATATTTAGTTAGGTGCTGTGCAGACCCAATTTAAATCCAATAATAAATTTAGTCATTTTTAATTTTACCATTTCCCTTCTAAAATGACATAGGAATAAGCTGATATATTGAATTATTCTTCATGTACCCCATAATGAGTAAAACATTGGCTCTTGCTCATTTGAATTTTGAAGCTGACTTCAAATATAAATTGCAAATTTTTCTTATGAATGCAGTATTTCATCTTTTCCCTCTAGTTCTCTGTAGAAGTGATAAACCATTATTGGGCACCCTGTGGTTGGGACATTGTTCTTTCTTTTCTCCAGGCTAATTAATAATCATGTTTCCTTTCTAGAAACTATCTTCATTTGTAATCATCTGCAACTACTTACACTCTTCTGTTATGCAATTTGATAGTAGTTGATATATTGCTCTGATTATTTAAATAATAAAGCCAAATTATTGTATGACTATCATTTCATAAAAATTGTTGAGATATGAAATTGAACTAAAGCCTGTATTAAAATTAAGGACTTCGGGGAAGGGGAAGCCTAGGTATAAAATTAAGAAGCTTAAATGTGTAAAGAAAACTTCTCTAGATTGAAAAAAGAATTCGGGGAGATTTCATTTAAGTTTTCCTTGTGATCGTATTATATGTAACCTTGAGAGCTACCTTTTAATAACAGTTTTCAGTTTTATATTCTTTTTGCAAATCTTGTTACACCTTTGAGTTAGGAGTTTCTTTAAAATTCAAAGTGTTCTTAAAATACAAGTCCTGCTATGTGCATGCAGAGCAAAAAGCAAATAGAAACCCAAGTAATTACTTAGCTAATGAAGTGTGATCTGTCACATTACAAAGGGAATAAACCATTAAGGAAACCAAGCACATCATAAGTTGAGAAATTTAGCAATTCTTAATTTCCTAGTTAAAGGAAGCAAGAATATGCTTTAAATCATTACACATATTGATTCTGTCCTACTTTTATTAATATTTTCCTACATTATTTCAGCATCTCAGTTTAAATCTCTTTATCTCTATCCCTCTGTATCTCTCCTAAAATAAATATCCATATAAACAATCTGCCAGAACTCTTCTTATTATGTTGTTTTATCCTTTTTACAGTTAAACTGTCAATCGCAGTGAGATATATTTTGTGGGAAAATGGCCTTAGGTAGACAAACTCTCATCTGCTCAATGAGTGGAGAGATTCCCAGGTTTATTTTGGGTTCATACAAAGGGAAGCCATGATCAAGTAGTGGTGGTTGCTTCAGATGAGGAGACAGAGTAAAACAACCAGTTCCGGAGTGATCTTCTGTCTCCTCCCACACATGAGCACTAGTACACGATTAAAAGAATTCTTCCCTGGTTCTGCCATAGTCATTTCCCCAGCTGCCCCAAATCTTTGGATCACTCCCCCCTCCATCACCCCACAACACAAACACTGTTTTAGTAATGATTTCTACTTGACCATTCTGTTAGTTCTAGTACTCTCCCCAGCTGCTTCTCTGTGAGCAGTGACACCAAACTTCCTATAGCATCCTAGCACCTTGCACCACACTGAATCTGCCAGCCTCTTCACTCTGGATGCTGGCAACAGAGGTTCAGTCCTACTGGTGGTGTCCTCTATACTTTGGGCTGGCACCTATTCTGGTCATTCTCATGTTTACCTTTTAGTTATTCTAGTGAGTCTTTGGCAGGTCAACTCTTTTTTTTTTTTTCTTTTTAATTTTGAGATGGGTCTTTCTAATTTGTTGCCCAAGCTGGCTTGAAAATTACTATCCTCCTGCCTCAGCCTCCGCAGTCTCTGGGATTGCCGGTGTGCACCTCCATACCTGGTTCTTGCCTTTGTTTCTTGCCGTTTTCTTCTGCCTTTGATAACCATCTCAATAGATTTTTCTCTCCATCCTGCGGGACTTGTTTTCCATGATAAATAGGAATTTTCTAGCCTACAACTTTCATTCCTTGTGATCAGGCCTCCACCTACACGGGTCATGTTCTCTCCACATTTTATAACGACCTATCTCCTCAACCACGACAGCCACTGTCCACTCATTCACATTCCAAACCACAGCCCTGACTATGGTACTCCCTCAATATTCTGCATACAAACTAAATTCTTTTCTTAAAACTACAGACATTCCCCAGATCTGCTTCTATTTTCAATCCAACTTAACCTCTGAAACATCTACACTCCCTCTTCCTAAAATTCTGCTACTTTGAGGTCCTCTGTCTTCCCATCTGTCACCGTTTTTCCCCTGCTGTTCCTTATCATATCTCTAAGTCTCAGCCATCAGCTTCAGGTCTTCTTCCTGGTCAGAACCAGAGGGCAGCCTAAGAGGCAGGCTGGTGGGGAGGAGATGAATGTCCTGGTTCCTAGCCTGCCATCAGTCCTGCCCATTATCTAGCCAGCTGGAAATTTCTGTGATTGCCCTACTATTTTTTAATTAATTTGTTCTCTGTTTTATTCACCTACAAACAGTTATTGTAGTTTTCTTCTGATATGAAGTTTAATTAAAATTTCCTTTTTACCACAGTTTTTGGATCCATTCTTCCAGTGAGGGACACCGGGGTTGTTTCCATAGCCTAGCAATAGTAAATTGAGCTGCTATGAACATAATGTGCTGTAATGTGCTGATTCTAAGTCCCCTGGAAAGATACCCAGGAGTGGAATAGCAGGGTCATATGGTGGACTCATCCCTAGTTTTTTGAGGATTCTCCATACTGCTTTCCAGAGGGGCTGTACCAGTCTGCAGCTCCACCAACAGTGTGTTAGTATGCCTATCTCTTCACAGCCCCTCCAGCATCTATTATTGTTTATTTTCTTCATCTTTGCCATTCTGACTGGTGTAAGGTGATATCTTAATGTGGTTTTCATTTGCATTTCTCTGATTACTAGTGATTTAGAGTACTTTCTCATGTATTCATTGGCTTGATCAATGTCCTCTGGTGAGAAGTCTCTATTTAGCTCTTTGGCCCATTTATCAGTTGGGCTGTTGGTGTTTTTGTAGCTGACATTTTTGAGGATTTTATAGATTCTGGATATGAGACCCTTATCTGAGGAATCATAGTCCATGATTCTCTCCATTTCTGTAGGAAACCTCTTGACTCTTTTGATTGTTTCCTTGGCAGTAGAAAAGCTTTTTAGCTTTATGGCATCCCATTCACTGATTTTTGACTTTACTTCCTTCACTTTTGGAGACCTGTTGAGAAAGTCTTTGCCTACGCCCAAATGTTGAAGTGTTGGACCAATTTTGTCTTCTATCAGTTGCAAGGTAGCTGGTTTAATTCCTAGCTACTTGATCCATTTTGATTTGATTCTTGCGCAAGGAGAAAGATATGGGTCTAATTTCAACTTTCTGCAGGTGGAGGACCAGTTTGTCCAGCACCATTTGTTGAAGAGGCTCTCACTTCTCCATGTAATATTTTGTCCCCCTTTGTCAAAAATCAGATGTTTAAAGATTTGAGGATTTGTTTCGGGGTCTTCTATTCTGAATGGATCCAAAAACTGTGATACATTTATACCATGGAATATTACACAGCAATTAGAAACAATGATATTGCAGCCTTTGAAGGTAAATGGATGGCTATGGAAGAGATCATGATGAGTAAAACCAGCTTAACCCAGAGATCTAAGGGTCGATTGTCTCCACTCATCTGTGGAGGTGGGGACTAGACCCTGGACAATGAGAAAGTTGGTCTGGTAGCATGTGTTAAATCCAGATAAGATGTAATGCTTTACAACCTAATACTTTTTTTAGAGATATAGTGGGAAGGGGAAGGGTGGGATAAGGGAGGGTAATTGGGGGGGCACTCCTGGGGATAATTGCAATATCCAGAATATATACACATTTTATATTATTTTGTTAAAATCTTGTAAGTTTGTTCAAAAATAAAAAAAAGAAAAAAATTTCCTTTTTACAGGGTTAGAAACTGAATTTAAGAGAGGCTGAGAAATTAGAATTCAATTCAGTCAACTTAATTCTAGAGTTTGGGCTCATAAACACATATGCTACTTTGCTCCTTTTCAGAGTAGAATAGAGAAAATTAATTAGACAGTCTCTAAACATAAGTCCTTAATTATTTTATACTGTGAATTTCCCATATATAATGTAGGTGTACTCTGTACTCACATTTTGGAGTTATTCTTAGTCTTTTGTATCCATCTGAAAGGAGGTGATATCTTCCTCATGCCCAATAATAGACCCATTTGAGATCTGATTCATATTTCTTTATTCATCTGCAGTGATTTTGGTCTAGCAGTTAGCTTCTCCTATGAATTATTTTGTTTATATTTAATATTGTCTGGTAACAAAAAAATTTCCTCCAAACCTCCCCTTGCTATAAGATTTCTCTACTGCCTTCACAGCCAAAATGTTATAAATGAGACCTAGTCTCTATTTGTTATGTTAAATGTGTCACTTTCTAATCACTTACTAAACCACAGAAATATAGCTTCTGCCTAGTGATGTTTCATAGAAATAGTTCTAGAAGCATCAATAAAACTTCACAATGGTCACATTTTAGGACCTGTGTATTTATTTTTCTGACCTTCTCTCAAGTGCAGGGCACTATTGGTTTTTCCTTGACACTATTCTCTTTCCTTTCATTAAACTGGCTTGTGCCTCCCTATTCCCTGCCACTCCCTCAAATTGATATTTGTGGTTTCTTCCATCCCTCTCTTTTAGAATTTAGGATTTATTCAGACACGGTCCTCATCTCTCATGTCATTCTCAAGATGATGGTCCTTGAATCTTAATGTGCAAACGAGTCACTGGTGGATCTTAAAATGCAATTCTGATCCAGGAGGTCAGGGCAGGGCTGAGATGCTGCTTTTCTGCCCAGTTCCTGGCTGCTCAAAAGACTATATCTTCAGTAGCGGGGCAAGGGGTACTTAACTCCTACTGTCAACTTCACCTGTGTTCTGAGAACCTTCAGGCTTTTCTGGGTTTGGGGTCTGGTGCCTGAATAGCACAACTCTACCTACCTGAGTTGCCCAATCAAACATGTCTTTCAGCATTTAGCATGACATTCACTATCCACAGTCTTTTTTCTTCATCTTGAAATTTTCTTATCCCAATGAAATCATGATTTTCACTACTATATTAATTATTTGATATTTTATTAATTTTCTATATTGCACTTTTATTTTGGGTTTCAAGCAATTCCATTTCTCTAACTCAATACTTTACATTTTCTTCACATATTTTGTTGATTAGCATATAGAATCATTTTTATATTATATAATTTACTCTGAAGATATTAGTCATCATATCTACCTAATACAATGTTTTCATTAAAATTTATTTCAGTATTTGTCATACATGAAAATATTTGCACTGTAACTATCACCATAGGCATAATTACTATCAATATTTTGCATATTTTTCATAAAACATGTTATACTTTTCAATATTTTCATTTATTTGGTAGGATATTATTTAATGTTATTAAATTTACACAAGCATACACTTCTCATTCAAAATGAAGACAGCATACAATTTTGTATCTTTCTGAGAGAGCTGTATAAAATATGAGCAATATTAATTTAAATCTCTATCAAACAATTCTGGATGTGACTGAAAATTAATCTAAAATAAATCTTCTTTGGTTTGCAAAGTTCAGGTTGAATTTTTTATCATTTGTATATTGAAATGTACTAAGTGTAGGAAATAAATGTTTTGTTGGCAATCTAAAAATATATTCCTGAGAAAATTGCTAAGAGATGCGTACCAGAAATAAATCTACTTAAGGCAAAAAATGGCAAGTAGGTGTTTCAAATTTTAAAATGAGATCTGTAAAGAGGTTTATTAGAATGACATGTTTACATTTCTCTAGGCATCTAGTATTTATTTTTAGACTCTTGACTTAGGATAAAATCACGATAAATGAAGCAAGAAGGCTACAGTTATTGATGGACCGTTGAGTACACATTTACAAAGAATTTCCTTTTCAAAGCATCTTCATAAATCAATATCAAAGTTTATTTTATCATCCCTAAATAAACTTTATTCTAGCAAACTGATAATTATTCATTGTTGAACTGTTTTAACTGGTCAAGTTGACACAAAATATACCCTTTAATTTTGTTCCACTAGCATTAATAGATGCACAACATTCTCCTTTGTATAAAAGCCCCTATAAATATCTGCATGTGTTAGCTTGGTTCAAATGAACCATTCTTTGATGTGTCTTCACAAATAGAGCTAAGTTTAGCTGATTCTCAGCTGCTTACCAGAACAATTTCCGAATGACTTCTTTCAGATACTTTTTTATAATTACTGGTTTCTCTTGTTTCCTTAAGCTTTATTTGCATGAGTAGAATAGTAGACTTGAGTCAATTTCCCAAATTCAGCTCTCAAAAATGCCAGAAATTATTCAAAAATTTGGTAACCCTTCCTTAGATATTGAAAAGTCTGAATGGCCATGTTATATATAGCAAGAAAATAATGGAAAGAATAGAGGGGAAAAGGGATTGAATGATAAGCCAAGTTGAAAAGCTCTGAACAATATTTGCTTTCTATAATCTTTTGGTTCAACCCTGTAATTAGTCTGTCAGTTTATTTTCTTTTTTAAAATAAAGAATCAAATGAAAAAATGTGCATGATAAAATTTGCAAAATGTTTGTTCATCATTCATGCTTGATAAGTTAATGTACAGAAGAACTGGTATTGTGGTTCTTAACATGAATATTTGTTCCATTATTTAAAAAATTACTGAATATCATATGAAAGTTACTGTTAGACACAACAAAAGAGAAAAGTCTCTAATCATATGAATCCAAAATTCTATTTGAAAATGGTATATACCAAAAAATAAGCAAATAAAATTAATCTAAATTTATTTTGATTAATGAAAATTGTTCTAAAAGAGTATGCAACATAAGATGGGAACAGGGTATGGGCACATCAACCTCAGCAATCAAAAATCTCTGGAAGTGCTGAACATATGTCCAGGGGAAATGAAATGATTGTATCAATGAGATTTCTGTAGTCCTACCCTTATGGCAGCAATATTCAAAATAGCCAAGATAATTTCAGTAATCATTGATGGACAAATTGATGGATAAAGAAAATGTAGTATATGTATGTACACACACACCAAAGGAATATTATTTACTCATAAAAACAATGAAATTTTATTGCTTGCAAAATTTGAACAGAACAGTTAGATGTTATGTTAATTGCAATAAATCAGGAAGAAAAAGACAAATGTCACGTTTTATCATGTGAAAACTGAAAAACTTGATTTCAAAGAAGTAGAGAGCAGAATATTGGTCACTAGAGGCTAGAAAGAAGAAAATGATGTTGGATAATGGGTAGCACATTTTGAATAAATAGGAGGAGCACATTCCAATATTATGCAGCATAGTAAAGTGACTGTGACAATTTATCATATATTTTATAATGAAGAAGAGAGTTGAAAATTTTAAATGTGTAAGGGTATAAAATAATAAATATACAGATTTGATCAATATACATTGTATATGTGTATCTAATTATCATGTTGTACACCATAAGAATATACAATTAAAAATAAATAAGTGACTAAAATCTCTGAAAAAGCACACCTATGCTGAGTCTATTAGTTGAAGATCTCGGGAAATATTTCATGCAGAAGGAACACAGATGCCAAGGCTGTGAAGCTTAACCTGAACTTGGGTGTTTGTTCAGTGACTTGAGCATAGTAAACAGGTGGGGAGGTGTGAGATGATTAGGAGATGGCACGATGGGGTTGGTTAGCCAGAGTAAGATGCGATAGCCAACTGTCCACTACTGTCACAAACCATTTGTGATAATCAACTTATAAAGAAGAAAGGATCCCCAGTGGGAGTTTCCAGTTCATGGTTGGCTCCATTGATTTTGGGAATGTGGTGAGGCAGTGCTTCATGTAGTGGAGGAAAGGTGTTCACCTCATGCTGGGGAAGTGGAAAAAAAGGTCGAGGCAGAGTCTGAGCTCTTAGAATTCCTTTAAAGAGCCTGCCTCCAATGACTTAAATTTGTCCCTCTAAGCCTCACTTCTTGAAGTTCCACCACCTTCCTGTAGCACCATCGTCTGGGACCAAACATTTATCACATGGGCTTTTAGGTCACTTTTAAGATCAAACTCCAGCAAAGGAGTTAGACTTTATTATGATAACAACAAAAGCATTCGAGTTGGGATTGGTGCAATATGATTTACACCTGGATGACAGCTCTTTGACTGTCAGCTTGAATGCTGTTGTCATGGTCCATGTAGGAAAAAACAGAGTGGTCACAATGATGACATTTAGAAATTAAAAGCTGAAGGACATGTGACCACGGTAAAGCTGACAGGGTTACTAATTTACTGAACATAGTGTGATGGAGAAAGAGGTGGTAGGAAGAGGAGCTGGGAATTCCATAGATCAGTTAGTGCCTGTTATTCTAGATAGTCTATAAAGCATGGATATTGCTATGGCCATGTATGATCTGACTCGTGAGTATCATTGCTAAATAAAATAGTAATAAATTATTTAAGTTCTAATAGTTTTAAACCTTGAAAGTACCTCACTTAATCCAGAGTGAGAAGTATTCAGTGTATAGTTGGTAGGAGGATTTGTCTTAGGGAAAGGGTCATATTTTTGAAGAATGTGGCTTAATGAGTTTGATTAAGATAACAGTAAATACCAATAGACCATGACCTTTAGCTAGCACTGAATTCAGACGGTCCAGCACAGGAGAGAAAGAGTATTTCTGTCACTGGAAGCAAGAGAGGAGCAAAAGAGGGCAAGGTCAGGGTCAGGTGAAAGATACAGTGGAAGACAACTTGCTCCATCATGCAATGTTCTCTTGAATTCCAGGTAAAACAACAGAATAAAATCTGGGCTTATTTGGCATGCTTGTATGTAAATGGCTAAGAGGCTGGCCCTTGCAGGAGCCGGAGAGCACAGGTACTTTAGAAATGAGGGAATAAAAACTAGCAAATGTGAGGTGGGCTCTGAGTTATCAGAGTTCGTGAAGTTAGGATTTCAGTCAAATGTGATTAGATCACTTCAAGACCAGAGATTTCCTGATAACAACAGACAGATATTCTCTTTATTTATTCTCTCTAATATATATATATATATATATATTCACTCATCACATGTTCACTCTATATGAATATATACAAGTGCATATAGATATATACATATATAGATATATTTTTTGAAGTGTTATATTTCTCTTGCTTAAAAAGAAAGATATATATGAATAAATAAATGCATAAGAGACATTCTAGATTCTTTGTTTTATGCACCTTTTTTATGGTGTTTTACATCCATTGTGATAACAATGTTTCTTCTTTGCCCTGAAACCCTAGTGCTTTTTTTAAAAAAAAATATTTGGCATATAAAAGGTGCCACATAAGTATTCATAGAATAAGTTAAAATACATTGATAAATATACGCTTACAGAAATAATTTGTGCCATTTTATTTTTTATAAGTTAACATGAAATTCATTAAATTGTCCTGAATGATGAAGTTATTTGGAAATCCTTTAAAACAATAAAAAGAAAATGAGGATTTTGTACAAAGAACAATTTATTTATGGTGGCTCTATTTTTTCATGATTAGTCTTCCTAGGGATATGTCAATTTCATTAATTGTTGCTTAAGAACGCCTCCCCTTTCTCTAAAAGTGGATTAGAGATACATCCTTGTAGATCCTCTTTAGTATCTTTCACTGCTGTATACATTTGTAAGCTCGATTTTAAAATGAAGGGTTTTTTTTTTATGCTTGTTTTACCCCATCTTGAATAAAAGCATGCTGGGGCCAAGGATCTTCTTTGCTTTGTTCATCACTCTCTCTAAAGTCCCCCCAAGTATATGTTCACTGTCTGACAAATGTCGTAGTAGATCTTATCTGTAGAAGATGCAATAAAACTCTGGGCTGTGAGTCTCTGCCCGAGTGCTGCATGTAGGCAGAAGCTGGGGAGAGGAGTTCCAGAGGTACTGCCTGTTCACACTGACGTTGGGAGTGTCTACTCTGAATGTCTCATTCTACGTGATCCAAACATATTACTCTAAAGGGAACAATAAGCCTCAAGAAAAACCTCATACCAGCATATGGACGTTGGGATTTCATGTAGGACTGATCGGGAAACAGGCAAATTTCTGGGGAGAGATGTTACCTCAGAAATGCCTGGTAACACAGTGACAATTGTGTACCCATCCCAAGACCAAACAGTGAAAGTGCTGGAGTTGGAGGGAAACCAGTTAGGAGATCAAATTACTTTGGCTCTTTATTGTTTGGGTGACCATGGGGACCACTGTGAGTGACTACTGTGCACTGGACTAGTTTCTTCTCAGTTCCCTGGAATATCTTGTCTAAAGGAAAGGTCAAGACAAAAATTTGGACTACCCCAAAATGCATTGGTGAAGAAAACCAAGGCAGGCAGGCAGATAGGCCTCTATGGAGCTGTTGACTCATTTTCCCTACTACTGGCTGACAATGACCCCAAGATCAGACTCTGATTGTTGCTGCACTGATCCCAAAGTGAATATCACTTGAACCAAGTCTCACCTACTGACATAGGAGAACACTTAGAAAACCACTAATGGAGACATTTGAACAAACACAGCAAAATCCAAGACTTTGAACTTTGAACCTCCATGTATCCTCAACATGGTATTGCTGGTGGAGAGCGTTCTTCCTCTTCCCCACCTTTCAGATGGAAGCTAGCTTCATTTGAGTAAATCTTTTGTTTGCTTTGTGGTCCTGGGCATCAAACCCCGGATTTTACAAATGCTAGGCGAGTGCTCTACCACTGAGCTAAATCCCCAGTATGATTTTTATTAAATCTTTTAATGACTCCTCTGGGAAATTTTTAATAGCAGAATAACTTTGTCTTAAAATAAGAAAGGAAGATCATAGATTAGAGCAAGATGTTCACTGAATCGAGAGAATTGCAGCCTGAAGAAACTGCAAGATGAAGATATGTGAAATGATTCTAATGACATGAGACAGAGGTGAACTTGAAGGTCAAATCAGGCTGCCTTTATCAATGTAACTCCAGTTTACGGTATCCAGAAATAGGGATTAAATATGTTAGTTCAGGTACTTGAAAGTGGCATTAATAGTCACATATGTTGATAGCAGTACCTATGTCACAGACACTATGAAAATTCAAAGGAACAGGAATGGTGAAATGGATCTAGTATATGCAGCTGCTCAGACATAAACGGAGCCACACTCTCCTTGAACGGTCCAGACTCTTCACAGGAGCAAGCAAAGTGTTTTGGTCAGGGAGTTTGAGCACTCTTTAAGGTCTATCTACATCTGGTTAGGAAATTTATTCCTATTTTTTTTCTTCAACTAATGCATATGTTTACTGGAATAACATGCTACATTAAAAATTATGACAATTTCTTCCTAGCATTGGTTTTTAATGCTAGAATAGCTAATGTTTGAATGGACATCAACATGTATTTAATCGTAATGCCATCACTGGGTATCCAGGTTTTGAGAAATACCTAATAGTTTAAATATTTATAAAATAAAATAAAAGTTTCCTCCAAAACAATTACTCATATTTATGATTATTAATTGAGAGTATATTTTATAAGAGAATTCACTTTAAAGTTATCTACATCTTTTACTATTCTTGACACATACTGCCAAGTTGACTTCCATGAAACGTGAATCCAAATTTCTGATTCTCTATCATCATGTACAATTATCCATATCATTTTCCCTTGCTCACATTTTGGATTATGATTAAAATTATTTTCTTAAAAATGGAACTTGACAGATTTCTAAAATGTATTCCTTTTTCTTCAATGTGCAGCTACTATGCACTAGATAGTGCTCCAGTTGCTATGGATAGTGAACCAGGTAGAGAGCCCTCATGGAGTGTTCCTTCTAGGTGAGGATCGGGGAGGCTAAGGGTAACAGACAATGAACAGAATAAGGAGACCAATAATATAACTGCAGGCCCGTGGTTGGCAGGATCATTTGACCAGTTCTGCTGAATGAATCTTGGGTAGAAGTGACCTGTGACATCACTGATATGGAGTATTTAGCATCTGGTGTGAGCCTTACCAAAGATCTCTGTTTTTCTTATTTTCTTACCATCAATGACTGCCAAAGTTGTATAGTCTCTGTGATACCCTAGGTCTGTTCTGAAAGTACCAACAGTACTGAGCACAGCCTTCAACTGACCCAGGAACTATAGACAGCATGAACAAGAAATAAATCCTCATGGTTTTAAGCTACTGGAAATTTTTTTGTTGCTGTTTATAGGTAGAGGTAGTGTGCTATGATTTGAATATAAGGTGTCTTCTGAAAGCCCCTGTAGCAATGCTGGAATGTTCAGAGATGAAATGATTAGATTATGAGAGCTGAATCCCCATCAGTGGATTAACACATTTGATAGGTTATAAATTTGAATGGGCTACTGGGTGGTAACAGTAGGCAGGGAGGCTGTGGATAAAGGAAGTAGATCATTAGGAACATGCCCTTGGGGATTTTATTTGGTTCTCATATTCTCATATTTGTTCTTATATTTTAGTTTTATTTTGTTCTCATATTCTCTCTGCTTCCTGGCTGCCAAGAGCTGAGCAGTTTTTCATCATGGCACCCTCCTGCCATGACGTATTGCCTCACTTCAGACTCAGAGCTGTGGAGTTGACCAACCAGAGACTGAACCTCTGAAGCTGTGAGTCAAAATAAACTTCTCTTCATCTAAGTTGTTCTTGTTCTTATCAGGTAATTTTCTTTATTTCCTCATCTTCTTCCTCCTCCTCTTTCCCCCTCCCCCTCCTCCCTCTC
>PVKS010024747.1:0-30679 GCA_004027875.1 Aplodontia rufa | reverse complement strand
ATAGAGAGCCCTTTTTGAGTATCAAGGGTCTTTTAGGAGTGAGAATTTGGCTTAGCCATCGCAAGTCAGAGTATTTTATTCACTGTTCATATTATTTCTCCAGATGGGCATGGGCGCAATACCGAATGCACATTCATGAAAGTCAACTTGTAGAACTTTAGTTAATTGGGAATGAATTGAGCAATTTTTAATGCACAAATAAATATAAGCCTGAGTGAGAGAAGAGCTCTCAGGTTGAACGCCTGACTAGGAGCAACTTCATCCTAGAAAAAAGCCAAACAGGAAGGCAGAGAGAAAATGAAACACAGAGAGAATGATTCTGAATCCCCAGTGGCATTGGCAGACACAGTAAATGACACATAGATTTTCTCATCTAAGAGAAGCTCCTCTTGGAGTTGGAATTCTTATGCTCAGTGTAGAAATAATTTAGGGAAATGCTTATTTCAATACAGAGCAGTTGTTTTTTTTTTCTCTTTTCCTTCCTTTTTTATAAGAGAGAGAGAGAGAGAGAGAGAGAGAGAGAATCAACTTTATTTAGATTTTTCCATCTGTTTTTTTCAGACACTTGGTTGTATATGTGGTGCTGGGGTTTGAACTCAGGTCCTTGCACATGCCAGACAAGCACTCTACCACTAAACCACCAGTCCAGCCCAGAGCACTTGTTTTCTAGGCCCAAATAAAACACAGCATAAGAATCACAAGTTAAACCTAAATCTAGGTCTTATTTCTCAAAAGCTATTTTTCCTATGTAATTTTATCTTCTGGGTCCATTTTAAATTTTCTTTTAATGCTTCCCTAAATAAACTTAGGGCAATTGTGACAATAAAAATACACAATGTAATAAATAATTTAAAAGTTGTAAAATATTCTAACTATTGAGTTTAAAAAACTATCATAAATTTTATTATTCTGTTTAACATCTTCATTTTAAAACAATGTCTGCTACTGATTCATATACATTCAGCAACCTATTATGCTATTATTTTACAAATAATTAATAGATATTTGCTTGAATAATTTTTTATTTGCTTTGTAGCTATAATGAATTTTAACACCTTAACATTTAAATAGTATTGTCTAACAAATCAATTTAATAGCAATTAATCCTTAAACTGTTAATTGACACTTGGTGTGTTAATTGACATAAATAGCATAGTAGCTTATATGCTAAATGTCAAATATGTGTTCCTCAAATTAAAATTTATTGATAATAAATTAATTATACATATGCCCAGCAATATAGTGTTACTTATGTTAGAGTCTTTTCTTAGAAAATTATATCCATTGAAGATTTTCAACAAATTATTAAATAATGGCAGTCTTGCAGTTTGTCTAATATGAATGTTTAGGCTAACCTATATAACAACAACAACAAAAAGGAAAATGTAAACTTTCCTTTCTTGTTATGGGATTAAAAAACTAACAATTGTTTTCTATTTACTATAATTTCTATATTGACTGTATATGTATTTGTTTACTGAAAGGAAAGTAAACATTAATAATGTGTAAATACCAAGAACAGGCTAGAAAAATCTCTTCCACAAACTCAGCAATCATCTCTACTTTATGAATTCAGAGTTAGAATAGATAATTAATAAATTATAAGTATCAAGAACCAGGAAAAAACTTTTGATGTTAACATACTGAGATAAAAGAAGAAGATGAAATATACATGTTATGCTATTTCTAAATTTAAATATTTAAAGTAAACTGGTTATATTATTCAACTGATGATAAATATATTTTTTTAAGATTTAAGTTGAAGGGAAAAAATCCTTTGATGTTTACACTAGCATTAAATTATGTTCCCCTGTAGGTTCGTCTTACCCTCTATTTATATCTGTTTATTCACTGTACTAAAAGAAGAAAAGTTTTGAAAGTTACTATTATGAGAACATATTGAGGGGGTGGAGCAATGGCTCTGTACTATAGTGCTTGCATGGCCTGCACTAAGACCCAGGTTTTAAACCCAGCACCACATATACAACTAAGCATCAGAAGAAGAAGAACAACAACAATATATTAAAATAAATAAAATTGATTCAAAAGAAAAAAATTGAGGAAAAAGATGTGGTTGATTGTTTTCAGATACAAGCTATCTGACAAATTCAGTGCTTCCAACATAATATTAGTAGAAAGCAAGAGAATACTATGGTAGAGAGAAGTATTAGTTATTATGACCATATTTTGAAGTTTAAGCACTATAAGTTATCAAAAAAATTAAAATTTGATTATGTTATAAAAAAGTCGATCACTCATCTGTGGAGACTGGAGCTAGACCTGGGCCATTGAGAAAGGAGGTCTGTTATCATGTTTTAAATCTGGATAAGATGTAATGCCCTACAACCTAAGGCATTTGTAGAGATGTATTGGGAAGGAGGGGTGGGAGAGAGTAGGTGGGGCTCTTGGGGGTAAATCTAATTGTCAGAATTTATATATATATATATATATATATACACACATATATATTCAAGGGAAAATTAGTACAAAATTTAAAATACAATAATGTTTGAAATGCGGCCACGGAAAACTCTCAGATTATGGCTTCCCAATTCAAAATGTGATCTAATTTGTAATAAAATTCTTTGCAGATACCACTAAGGCAAGCATCTAGTAATGAGATCACCCTGAATTAAAATGGGCCTTAAATCTTATAACAAGTCCATGCAGTCAGTGAGAAAACAGTACTGGACATAGACAAGTCCCACGTGAAGATGGAGGCAGTGGAGTCAGGCAGCACTGCTAAGTAATGTGGTGCACTGTCAGCAGCCAGCAGAAACTAGGCTAAGGGGAAGGGAAGGAGCTCATGTCAGCCTTAACCCAGAGCCAGCCCTCCCACAATCCGATGTCATTCTCCTGGTGTCCAGACTGTGAGATAATAAAATTGCTTTGTTTTTAGCCACCAATTCATGATAATTGTTATGGCATCCACGGGAAGCAAACACAGACTTACTACTTCCTGGAGAATGTGATATATATTATTTGAAATACAGAGATAATTGGAAATCAAACAAAAAGCCCCAAGAGTTATAAGGAAATATTTAAGAATATCAGCAATTAAAATATAAAATGGTTTTGAAAATGAGCTGGAATGCACCACAGAGAAGGAAATTTATCAAGTTCATAATAAAATGGCCTATGAAAAGAGGCATTTTATTTTATTTTATTGTTCTAATTAGTGCATTATAGTTTTATATAATGATGGGATTTGTTGTCATATATTCATAGATGCCACAATACAGCAATACAATTTGGTCAATATTCCCCCCACTGCACCCTCCTAACTGCCTCCTCTCCTCCTCCCCAGATCCCTTGAAAAGAGGCATTTTAAATGCTATCATGCTGAGTGAATTTAGCCCAAACCCTGAGATTCAAAGGCCTCAGTAAACTGAAGAAAATGGGGCTCTGAGTTCCAAACTCACCGCACAGCTGGATTGCTTAAAAGTGCAATATGTAAGGTGCTCACTCCTCAAGAAAAAAATCACAACACATTATAAATAAATAGGAAAGTATGAGCTTCTGACAGGGTCAAAAAGAAATTGGTAGAAGTCAGCCGACCTTGAAGGAGCCCAAATATTAGACTTTTTAGATAAAGGCTATTCACTATTTTCGATGCTCAGAAGCTAAAATAAATTGTGAATAATGAGCTACAGAAAACCAAGAAGTCAGCACAGAATCAATAACGAAAAACTACTAAAAGGGACCAAGTAGAAATTAGGGAACTGAAAACTGTAATAGCAGACATGAAAAAAAAATCACTAGAGAGAAGCAAGAGCAGAGGATACGGACAGACAAAACAAAGAAAATTAAAAAGACAGGGCTGCTGAAGTATCTTCCTCTTCCTCTGAGGAGCATATGGAAAATGAAGGCAATATTGATTAAAATACAAATATTAGAAATAAAATAATAGGAGCTTTGGATAATAATGTAGGCATCATAAGCATATGTAAAACATTACCCAATATTGGTAGAATATAAATTTTCCAAAGGACAGGTAGAATATTCGTTAAAATAGACCATATAGGGCACCAATTTAAAACAAACAAGAATTGTGAAAATTATCTTCTCTAATCACAATGGAGTGTAATTAGAAACAACAGAATAAAAATGGAAGACTCACCCAAATGTGTAAATTTAGCAACATGTTCTTAAACCATGGGTTAAGAAGTAGTCACTAGGGACAAATGAAAGTGCTTTGAGACAGATAAAACAAAAACACAATATAGCAAAATATAAAGGATATCACAAAAGAAAACCTGTGGAGTCAAAATTTGATTCTTTGAAGAAATTATAACAGTGTTTTGAACAAGGTCCTTGCTGCTCTACCCCAGTGGCTTATTTTTAAAATGGACATGAGTTTTTCTCTTCTTCCCCTTCCCTCTCCTAATCTCACTTCCTCCCTGGTCTTGAGGTAAACAGGATTGCCTTCCTTCCCCATCCTAGCCAGAGTTATATGCCCTTGAGCACCTACCCAACATAGAAACCAAACAGTTCATACTTTGGGGATGGCACCTGAATATCTCAGAGATAGTCATCTCCCAAATTAACAAGTGGATTACAACTCAGAGAACATACACAATATATCCTTTAAATCACAACTTTCAAAAACCGATTTCCCCTTATGGGCAGGAAGCACAGTCTCTGGGATAGGAGTGTTTTTTCTTTGCTAGCAAAATAATAAAATTTCTTTTTGTCTTTTTTCAAAACCATGTCCTCATTATTGGATTGCTATCAGGATCAAGGACCCAGCTTTCCATAACAAAATCAATTAAATTGGTAGCAAAATCAATAAAATCAGCAAACTTTTAATCTTAGAGACAGAGTGAAGAAGCAAATAAATTCAGAAATGAATGTGGAGACAAAGCTACTGACTTTGTAGAAATGAAGGGGAGTGTTAGAGAATCTTACAGGTAATTACATGTTGTGATATTAGACACTCTAGATGAAATGAAAAAAATTCCAAGAAAGAAAAGAAAAAAAACAATTGTATTCAAGCAAGTTGATAACTTGGAGAAATGGACAAATTCCAAGAAGTTAAAAACGATTACCAAAAATGAATCATGAGGAAATACAAAAATATTAAGAAATTGGATTAGTAATGAAAAATTTCTCAGCAATATAAAAGTTTCAGTGTCTTTTGGCCTTACTGGTAAATTCTTCCAAACATTTAAAAAAGAACTAAACCAATCCAAGTCACACTCTTTCAAAAAAATAACATTTCCTTGCATCCTATGAGGACAATATTACCCTGATTACAAAGAAAGTAAAGGATACCATAAGAAAAGAAAGCTACCAGCCAATATTCTTTATGGGTAGGATGCAAAAAACTTCAATAAAATATTAGCAAACCAAACATAGTAATATGTTAGAAGAGTGTGTTTATTTTTTTCTCTTTTTTTAAATTTTTATTTGTTAAACATGGTCTTACAGTTAGGAGGGATTCATCGTCAAACAATCAAGAATAAAAGTGTAATGACAGAATAAGCCAAGGGTGGTACCAGTCCGTGGTTTATCTCCCTTGGGTTCCCCATGGTTCCATGTTTCCCCCTCCTTAAGCCCCAAGTAAACTGCACTTCTCCTGGAAGTCTGAGGTTCTCTCTGATTAATTTCCCCCATACTACCTACCTCTGGTCTCCTTGATGTCCTTCCTATTACCTTCTCCCCTTCCTACCCCATCTCCCTACGTCCTCCAGCATCCTAGGCAAGGTTCCCCATGATCATGTAAAAATCCACACATGTTGAGGTAATTGTTAGGTTAGCCAGCAATCATACTGTTTCTGCTTGTATTCTAGCTTCCACAAATGAGGGAAAACATTTGGCCCTTGAGTCTCTGAGTTTGGGATACTTCATTTAGCAAAATTATTTCCATCTCCATCCATTTGGCTGCAAATGCCATAATATCATTTAGAAGAGTGTGTTTAATCAAGTACAAGTTTTTTTAGGATTGCAATAGAAATTTCATAATTTAAAATCAATCAAGAGAATGCACCCAATTAATGAGGCAGAGAAAATAACACATGCTTATCACAATGGATATGCAAAAGCATTGATAAAGCTTCATACCCATTCATGACAAAATATTCAAAAGAGGATGAATAGAAGGAGATCCCTTGGCACATGTGGATGTACATAAAACCCACAGCTAACATACCTTATGATAGAAGACTGGAAGCTTTCCTCCTCTTACTACGAAATTCACCATTTTTTTGTAGTAGAAGCATTGTACTAGAAATCTAGCCAGGAAAGGTAGAAAAGAAAAAGGAATAAAAAGCATAACTAATCAGAAGTGGATTAGTAAAATCACCTCAACTTACAAATGACACAATTTTATATATAGAAAATCCATTAGGGGACTGGAGCAGTGGCTCAGCAGTTATAGTGCTTGCCTGGCATGTGCAAACACCCAGGTTCAAACCCCAGCACCACACATACAACTAAGAGCTGGAGCAAAAAAGCCAGATGAAAAACTAAATAAAGCTAAATAAAATTAAGCCTCTCTCTCTCTCTCTCTCTCTCTCCCCCCTCCTCTCTTTAAAAAAAAGAAGAAAATCCATAAGAATCCACATGAAATCTGTATCCAATGTTCAAATGGCAATACAGAGTTGCTGATCTATATATTAATTTTAAAATTACAAATTACATTTGACACAGTATTTTAATCAAGGAAGTACATAAATAAACTTTTTATAAATTTATTTTGTACAATGTAATTTGGGGTACATCATTTTTAAATTATTTGCATAGAATCTTAAATTGGTCAAAGAGTACTTTGTTATTTCTGGAGAAACACTTTATGTAAACAACTGGAATCCAGAGTTAAAATACATAAATATGATATTTTTAGAACCACTAAGCAAAAATTCAATAATTCCTAACATAAGAAGTTACTGAGTTTTTCCATGATTTTATTATTTTTAAAAATATCTTACTGTCTGTAAAAATGTTTTGAATAGTAGAAGTTAACTTGGTTTTTTAGGTAATTTTTCAATGAACTTTAGGTTATCCTCAAGAAACATTTATAAATAACTCACCATGATCAGTTAATTTCAATGATAATTTATTGTCTCACTCCTATGTATTAGGAGCAGGAATAAAAGATAAATAAGAAACAGAGATAAAAGTGTTTTAATCTCACTGTTATATCTTTTTTCTTTTTATTTCTTTCTTTTTTTAAAGAAAGGGAGGGAGAGAGAGAAAGAGAGAATCAATTTTATTTTGTTTTCATCTGTCTTTGTTTCTACAACATTTAGTTATGTAAGTGGTGCTGGGGCTCAAACCTGGGTCCTTGCACATGCCAGGCAAGTGCTCTAATTGTTGAGCCACTGCTCCACATCACTGGGTGACATTTTTAATGTGTTTATCAACATGTTTAGCAAGTTACTACCAAACAGAAAATTAAAATTTTATGTCATCATGACATACTCCATTAATAAAAAATGGCACTGAATAACATGAAATATATTTCATTTAAATACAAAAAGCTACTATCACTCTTTTTTTAAAATAAAATATCACTTAGGGGCAAAATGTAATGTAAGATTAAACAGGACTAAATAAACAAAAATTCTGGAACTTCAAATAAGAGCACAGTCAAACTCTTAAGAGTACAGAAAATTTCAGGACAATATGACATGTTTTTAATTCCATCAACACAAGGCATATACATGAATACAAATCCTTTCATAAAACAAAGACAAGCTTCCCAGCTCTAAGAATAAATCCATGTTTATATTGTTCCAACTTAAACTTCTTTATATCTTTATGTAATATCTACATTAAACATTGGATTTTTAGGATGGCAGCTAAAATACAAAGAATTTTGGCATGGAAATTGATTTGGATATTTTATTTGAATGAATAATTGTAGCCTGAATTTCAGTGACATATGAAAACTGTAACTACAACATACTAAGTACATGCTATACAAAGAAAAGGTCAACAGCACTAAACAGCTTCTCCCTTTTTATATATATGCATAGTGTCATCAACATCACTCACTATGTACCTTGCTATCTGTGAAATTCTCTAATTCATTTTAGCTGTCCTTTATTTGCATAAAAATACATTATTCTGCTCTTGGCAACATGTCATATTAAATATTCTGAAAACTCTCACTATAGACACTTATAAAAGATGAATATAATATAATAAAATACTGTCATATTTTTGTTAAGAGAATAATAAAGTAAAATCAATAATCAATTAGAGAAATGAACAGAGACTTAATGATAGTTCAAAGAAGACACTTAGGTCAAAGGTTTTCCTGCAAGCTTTTACCAATACCAGTAACTTGGATTTTGGATTTTAATCTTTTTCTGGACACAAAATATTTAGCTATTATTAAATGAATTATTGTAATAGTTAGAATAGTACAAAAATAACATGGCAACATTACAAAAACCAAGAAGATTGATAGATTAAAATCTAAATGAAAAGACAGTAAGAAAAAAAATTTTTGCTGTTAACAAAAGGGTAACTCACATTAGAGCTGGTCCTTAAAATTGTGAGGGTACGCTAACATAATTTCTTCTAAGATTTTGTAAATTTAAGCCTGAGCTCATATAAGTTGGACACCTGAATTTTCATTGTGTATATGATCTAGGAAACCCAAAACCCAGAAAACAATTTCAAGATATTATTTTGGCAATGATTACATGGACAAAATAGATGAAAATTTCTACTAAAAAACCTAGCCTTAAGCCACATTCTCCAAAATTCTTACAAGTAAAGGTAAGTTTCCCTCATTAACCCTCAGTCAAAAAGAAAAAAATACCATACAAGTAAAAATGGGTAGAAAGCAAGCAACAGAAAACTATACCAGGACACACTGATACTAGGATTAGCAGGCAGCTTACGAAGAAGGTAAACTAAACATATGAAAATTCTAGTGCATAAATAAAAACCATGAATATACCAAGTTGTGTAGTCATATTTATAAAGTTCTCTAAATTGAATCTTTAAATTTAAAATGAGATCAATAATAATAGCTGAATGGGTTAATTAAAAGATTCCAGCTGAAGTAAATTTACTTAGTAGGAAGTTGGTTCTGAATAAGACAAGAATGTTGTGGTTAGCTCCTACTATCCCACATGTCAGGTAAATACTCAGAATTTTGCAGCTGGTCTTCAAAGCACTGGTAGCTTAAACATGCCAGGGTGGGAGTATTTTATATCATGACCTCAGCAAAGTGTCCAAGGCAGGGATTTCACTTTGGAAAGTTAATTTACCAGTGAGTCATTGCTACACAGTTTTTGTTGGTATGACCACAGTACCTGACACCAAGAACTTCAAGGAGGGAAGGATTCCTTTGACTCAGGGTTTTAGAGGTTTCAATCCATGGTCAATCAACTCTAAGTCTTTGGCCCTGAGATGAGGCAGAGCATTTTGGTGAAAAAGCAGGTGAAGGAAAGCTGCTCAGCTCATGGCAACCAGGAAGCAGAGAGGGATGGGCAAAGGGAGAGAAAGACAGGTAGAAGGAGAGGGAGAGGGAGAAGGCAGGAGAGAAAGGCAGGGGAAAAATACACCCTTTCAGGGCATGCACCAATGATCTACAAGCAATACCATGGATTGACAACAAAATCTATAAACACTCAGTGTATAGAGAAAAATTTTTATGAAATAAAACTATGTATATCTATGTGTGTGTTTGTGTAAGAAATAAAATAATTTAGAATGAGGATATTCCACAATGATATAGTAGCTGAGAGGATAAATTGCATTACAATTAGCAAATTGTTTTATTCAGAAAAGGCATAATAAATAATATCAAATCTTTTTTTAATATATCACATATATTCTCTATATATTACATATATAAATATGCACACATATAAATCAGGCCTTTATATTTATGTGTATATATAATGTACATTATAAATATATATAAATGAATATGTGTAAACATATATTCCACTCAAGAATACACTATACACACACACACACAGACACACACACATAATACGTAAAAAATTCTACTCAAAAAGACACACACAGAGGCTGGAGTGGTGACTTAGCAGTTATGGTGCTTGCCTTATATTCACCAGTCCATGGGTTCAAACCCCAGAAGCATGTACACAAGGAAATGTCAGAGCAATGAAAGCCACATGAAAAATTAATAAAATTGATTTGCTCTTTTTCTCTCTCACTGTCCCTCTTTCTTAAAAATAATACACACATAGATACATGTACATAAAGAGAAAGAGATTGATCTGATGCTAACAAATATGTCATCAAAACCTTGTTTGAACTTCCAAGATGTTAAATTTTATGTGGTAGGTAGTCAAAACTATAAGAATAGTCACACTATAATATTAGTTCTTGAAGCAGAACCAAGTATAAAAACTCCCTATAAAGTACATCAGTTGATACAGAGCCATGATGATTTAGAAAGTATGTTGTTGCAGTATTAGTATAGAAAGAGGAATACTAGTAGAGCTCATATGCATGGAAATTTGGTAGATAACAATGACAAAGTCAGCAAGTAAAGAATTAAAAATTCCATATAGGGCATTGAGATAATTATTTATCCACATGCATTATTACTTTTGCCCATATGCATTATTATCTATATTAATTATATTATTAATAATGGAAGTTGATACTTACCTCAGAAATAACTTAATATTCAGATGTATGAACATGTTAACTGTGAAATACATATATATATGTGTATATATATACACACATACTTACATATGACTTTAGTGCTATCTCCCTGCAGAAAGACACAATTACAAATCACATGGAGATATTAGTACATTTCCTATGTCACATGAATATTAGTTTTCCTTGTTAAATATTTCATAGAGACAGAAAGTGCAAACCATAGACTAAAAAATGATAACACCTGGGGAAAAAAAGATTATTACCCAGAATGTTTAGTAACACACTTAAATCATTAAGAAAAAGATTAAACAACCCCAAAGAGGTGGTTATATATTATGCATACAGATATTTTCCAGGAATAATCTCAGCTTCATTAGTAGTCAAGAATAGTGGCAAAAATCATATCAAGATAGAATCACAGAGGCATCAAAGTCATAATAAAATTGGAGCGACATTGGATTATGACAAAAATGTAAAATAATAAACAAGCTTATTTAAACAAAGATGGGAGTGTAAAATGGTATATAACGTTGAAAAATACAAATTACAATAAAATGTCCAATAGAGGAAAAATCAATAATTTAATGATTCACCCTTCTTCATATCCCATAAAAAACTTTTACATTTATATAGATGATAGACATGTAAATATTTATAGACCAACTGTTCGTGGAAGCAAACGGATGGAAGAAATTCACTTGTTTTATTGACATGGTATTTGAGCTTTCTCACAGCTACATTCAAAACAATTGTATCTGACAAGAACAATATTAAAGGAGGAAAAAATATTTGATTCTTGGTTTCAGAGGTCTCTGTTCATAAAGGGGCTTTTTCCTTGCTCTGGGCCTGAGGTGAGGCAAAGCATCATATTTGAAGGCTGTGGAGGAGGAACACAGCTTAGGATATGGCAATCAGAAAGCAAAGAGGGAGCTGTCTTCACCAGAGAAAAAATATATATCCCAAAGCAATGCCTCCAGTGGCCTACCTCCTCCAGCCTCACCATACCCGCCTATTAGTACCACCCAGTTAATATGGTGGATTAACCCACTGATTAGATGACTTTCATAACACAATCATTTCACCTCTGAATATTTTTTCATGACCTGTCATATGAACTTTTGAAGGATACCTCATATCTAAGCCATGTAATGGATAAATAAACTGTAGGACTGTCCTATAATAGAATATCATTCTTCAGTAAAATAAAGTATTCTCAGAAGCACAAATCAATCTGAAAAATCTGAATTACTTTTCTACTGAGTTTATAAAAATTATCAAAGTTTCCGTTCAAAAACAGTGCACAATTAGTATTTTTCAACTTATTTAGGAAATAAATTTGTCATGCTGTACTGGGTACTCAGTTTAAGGCCTCATCAAACTAAAGTGAGGATGACATAGAATCTACAGGTCTTACCTGAGGCTCGAGGTCCTCTCCAAGTTGAGTGCTTATTGGCAGAATGCATTCTCTTCTCTTAGTTTCACACAAGCCCCTTGTTTAAAACAAAATATCCTTTAGAATTTCCCAGACTTAAATCTCTGAGTTCTGCCACATTCTCTGAACCCAACCAGAAAACATTGTCAGTTGTTATGGTCTCATATAATTCCACTGGGATCATGAGGTGCCACAGGTAATCCCTCTAGTTCAATCTCCATAAATTTGATTGTATCTACAAAGTCCCCTTTGTCCAGTAACAATAAATTAACTGGTCTCAGAGTTTGTGAAGTTGCATGATCTTTGGGGATAGGTGTCATTCTACCCCTAACAAAATAATAATGACCCAAAGAGGAAAGACTAAGCCAGTGTTATTTTATATGGTATACACATATATACTAACATTTTAAAGCAAGGTGAGAAAAGATGTCTTTACATTTATGATAACTTTTAGGCTTCTGGGGAGAAAAATATGTGGATAAAAAGGAACACAAAGGCAGCTTTAAAAATGGTGGTAATAGCTCGTCCCTTAAATGGGCTCCTGGGAAACTAGCTTTTTATTTTATAATTAATCTTTTAGTTGTAATTATTTGTAATTTCCCCTATTTTAATTCATTTATAAAAAAAACATGCAAAATGGATAATTCCCTTAAAATGTCTTACTGAGATTAAATCTAGAAGACACAGAACACTTGAAATTTAAGTAATTAGTAAAGATTGTCAATAGGTTTAAAACCACAAACAAATCTTTAAACTTTGAGGGGATTCTAGCAATTTTTATTACACATGTAAAATATATGAATAATTTTAGAATTGAAGATGATACAAAAAGAGAAAATGGTTCTTATATTTTCATATGAGCCTTTTATAAACTTGCAAAATCAGACAAATGCAATCATAATCTGCAGCTTGGATGCCAAAATTCTAAATAAAATATTTGCCCACTGCATTCATCATTACTCAAATTAAAATTACACAGCATATTAATCAAGTTGACTTTATTCTAATGATGCACTGGTACATTGGAAGTTTCTTACAGTAAATAATTATTTTACAGACACCCTACTGTTAATAATTTTACAACACATCTATGCTTAGTAGAATTTCTGATGTTACTAAGTTGACACATGACATCTCTGGTATAAAGTAGGAAACACATTCAATATATTCCAATGGTAATTGTTCATGTCACACAATTTTTCTTCATGTGTAATTTATTGGTGAAGGAATACACTAAAATTATATACAATTATATCAGTTAGAAATACTATCAATCTAAGGAAATTGTTGGATCTGTAGATGAAAATTTTGGAGAACATTAGACCAAAGAGTTTAGTATAAAATTGAACCTAACAATAAGGGAATTATATATTTTAAAAACATAAAGAAATAAGAGTGTTAAGGAGATAGTACAGTAATGTTATACCCATCTTTAACATACATTAACTGGCCAAAAGTATTTTTGGAGTTAGTAGATGAAAGAAAGGAAAAAAAATACATCAGCTGCTCGAGAGTTAAATCCAAATGTGCTTGAATTTGTTTATGAATTTTTTTAATTCCAAATTTTTGTTCTTGAAACTTTAGCCATCTGTGTCTGTAAGAGATGGAGAATAAAAGTATATCAGATAATATAAAGTCTGAAGTTTGGCTGCAAGAGCAAATCAAACATATACAGAATTATAATTTATTTTGCATTGATGAAGTTTTGAGGATATTTTTGGAACAAAATTTAATAGTCTGCTGTGTATATATATATATATATACATATATATATATATATATAAAGTGTAAAATACTTTCCTTGTTCTATATGCAAAGAAGTAACATTATAGGGCATTCTTAATGGAATCTTAGAAAAATTTGGTTGTGATTTTAATGTTTATGCTCGTGAGTAACTGACCACAAGATGTTTCCAAAAGGTCTGCTGTCAAGTCTTTCTGTTCCTGAATGTATACCATTACCTAAGCAAGTAGAGTCTATTTGTTCCTTTATCTTAAGTCCACGTTGAGCAGGTATTTCTTTACCAATTAAATGTAGTAGGTAGGATGCTCTTGGACTAAGTCACAGGATTTGTGGTGTTGGGCATTGAGTCTTGAATCCCTGAGAAGCATTATACGGGCTCGATACTGGGGTGGGGGGGAGGATCCAGAAAAGGACCTGAAATCACACTGAGAGACAGGAAGGCCCTGTCTGAGCTGAACTATGCACTTATTTCTATCAAGACATCAAAGTTTGTTTGTCTTTGGTCCTTGAGATCAGCTTAAGCACCATCTGAATATCTTTGCATGAACCTAGATTTCACTAAGTGGAACAGTATTGATTTACTTAGTTCCGCTCAGCTTTCTGATGCACAAAATTGTGAAATATAATAAAGGAAATGCCCTTTTTCTTCAATAAGTTTGTGGATAGTTGGTATTCATAACTCAATATCTGAAATATCAAGAAAGCAAGAGCTCATTTTATTACATAGATGTGGATTCCAATACAACAAAACTAATGGGACAATGAAACAAATTTCCTTAGTCTCTGAGATCTATAACTGAAGCTGAACGGTGAAAGTAGTTTAACACAATATCCACGTGACCTTTGTGTTCAATTGTTCATAGTTTAATTTAAAACTATTTCTCATAGTCAATATTAATTATGTATCTGATATGATTGAGGATAAAAGCATTAATGTATCACTAGTTGTACATTATACCAATTGGAAAAATGGATTTTATTTAATGAATAAAAATGTGAATTTCTGTATACATTATTTTATTAAAAAATGTTCCCATTTGTTTCTTGATGGGACCTTGATTCCTAGTTAAGGATTTTATGAAACTTGAGTTATTCAGCATATAAAGTTGCTAATTGCTTCAAATGGTTTTATAAATGAGATTGTGCAATTTTGATGAAACTAAAATTGATCTTTGTTTGTTGGTTATAGAGGCAAAGTCCTGGAAATTTAGTGGGAGTAGGATAGTTTAAAATTGCTCATCATCACCTACAATAAAGTATTTTGAGGATTCAAAATAAATAAAACCACATCAGATCCTGACTAAGAAACAACAAAGATGTAAGAAACAACAAAGATGAAAATGCATAGCAAGGAAAGTTCCACAAAGGGGATTATTGTGTAACTGATCCCATGGCGTTTTCTTAAGCAAGATGGAAAAATGAGGAAAAAGTCTAGGAAGAACCATAGTGACTTTACTTAGGGAAAAATATTCATATCTTATATATCTTTAGAATTATTTTATTTCCAATCTCAGGCAAGATTCTGCCAGCATGTTGCTCAGAGTTGTATGATACAGGGCTCGGTGAAATCTTTTGATTTTTTTATAGATACTCATGCAGAAAGTGTTTAAAAAATGTTCAAGTCCATTTACTGTTTCATCCATTTAAAGACTAGATAGAAGAAGGGAGATAGAACACTGGAAGGGAAGCAAGTGACGTACAAAATGATGTTATCATAGAAACCAAACAAATTCGGAATTTCAAATTAGAGAAAATGGTTGACTGTACCCCAGAGCTGAACAGAGATTAAGTGATGTGGGAATCAGAAGTATAACTTGATATGATTTCCTGCAAATAACTAATACCAATAGCACAATAATTTAGATTGATTTTTTTTTGCTTTAATTTTCTCAGAAAAGGAGAATGTGAATGTCTGAAACAAACCTACTGTAATGTGCTAGGTAACTTTATTTTAACTTTATTATTATCTATCAGGAAGCAGATACTTTGTGATAGTTTTCTCATATATTAATTAAATTTAAAATAGCCCATTACCAAATTGTGCAAAATTCAAAGCCACTTAATGTAGGAAACCTTTTTTTATCAAAATGCATGTTACATCATAACACATGTATAAATTTATAACAATCTTTACATACTGTATCTTTAAAACAGTAGATGTGGTAACTTAATATTTAAAATTATGTTATATGCAATTATTACTTATAAACCTACATAAAAGAGGGGTTGGGGATTTAGCTCAGTGGCAGAGTACTTGCCTAGCATGTGCTAGGCCCCAAGTTCAGTCCTCAGCCCTGTAAAAAAAACAAAAAAAAACCAAAAAAAAAACCAAAAAAACTACATAAATAAATATTATAAGACTGGATACAACTGTTTATACTGATTTACTTTAACTCAAAATCATCATTTTTCATGTTATTGAACAAAAAATGATTATATGATTGAGGTACGGATTATGAATAATTCTATGGTATTTTGTGGTCTATGAAATAGGAAAAACCAAAAGACCTATGAAATCAGCATCTGATATCTAACTTGAGGAGTCGTTCTACTTTTTAATTTAAAAATTAATCTTAATTTTTAAACTATTAAATGTCTTTAATAGTTCTACATATAAATAACAGAAGGAATCTATGTCAATATAAATATGGGTGCCTCTGTTTATATATAATTATATGCTTTCTTAAAAATCACTTTAAGTAATAGCTGAAGCTTCATTTTTTTCCAATGGAATAATTGAGTTATATTTTATTTTAACCATGAAGTTGAATTACATTAAGTTAAATTTTAATAACACAATTGCAGACAATGCAAAAATATGCATAGCAGTTTTGATCATCCATTAATCAAGAAATAAAAAGTGCATATAAACTGATTTATTAAGAAAAATGCTCTTATACATCTGGGGCATGTTATAATGTTTAATCCTGAATGCAACACACTAAGAGACCTCTCTCTAGTCATGGATTAAAATTAAAATTAAACTGAATAATGAAGTACACGGTTAAAAATGATCTTACTTTATTTGTGATGTCACTTGGAAAATATCACTATCCAAACTGTTGCACATTCATCTTTTAAAAAATATAAATCATTTTCAAAATATACAAAAAAAATTCTTAACATTTTATGAGTCTGAAATAATTCAGTGAGCAATATATTTCACTTTAAGTATTATGCATATATCATGAGATGTTCTCATTTGAAAATCTTAGCTCAACATTCAAAGCATTAACACAAGGAATGATTTAAGGTACCTGAAATTTAGGTTTCTTTTTCAATTTCACTCTCCTGATAATCTCTGAATGAAACCTGAAACAAACCCTTTGTGCTTGGAAGATATTCCTGAAATTGTGGAAAAAAGTGAGCTTTTTTTCAGAATGGATGGCTTGTATACTTAGCTGACATTGTTAACAGATTATAATGAAAGTGTGTCTGAAAACACCCTATAAAAAGTAACCATTCATTTCATAATAAAACATTCTTTTTCCCTTGTTCTTTGCAAGTCATTGAATAAGATAATATAATTTTTTTCAAGATATAAATAAAAAGCCTTTATGTTATTTAAATTTCCTTTATTATTCCAAAAATGTTTCTATTGATTTCCATTCTAAATAGAGATAATTTTGGCTAAATAAAACTTTGCTATTAATGCCAAATGTATGCGAATTTTGCATCTGTTGAAACAAAATATCAACTAGAAATTATTACCCACTATCTCAATTATTTTCCATTAAAATACAAAATTGTATGCCTTCTGTTAAACATTCTGGACTTTAGAAATTCCAGAATCTAAATTATTTTCAAAATATATCCCATATTCTTTGTACATATTTCATAAAATATTAGTTTATTATTTGCAGTTTAGATCCATACCCATCAAATTTCTAATACAATACGATTCCCCTGATAACTACTTTAAGAATTTATCTCATAAATAAAACAAGCTATATTATATGTACCAAACCCTGAAAAACAAGAAGAATGAGAGAAATGAATTGTAAGTATGAAAATGTAAATACAATACAGTTAAAGTAAAAAATTAGGTGCATTATTCAGTACATAGTTGATGGCAAATTTAGTAGTAAATAAGCTAAATAGCACCTTTTAAAGAAGAAGATCAAATATTTTTGTTTGGAGGAGCGCAACACTTTGGCAAGTATACCATGTAAAATTTATATTTTAAAAGATGTTCTTTGCTTGTCTGAGACTAACAATTATAGGCTCTCTAAAAAGTTTTTTAGGTTGTTGCATCTCCTCCGATGATTTTTGTCTTGGTATTGCTTAGTGAGTCATGTTATGAGTAAGGTTCAGATAAAGAGTAAGTTGTCCAAATAGATAATTATTTATTTAGAATTTTAACAATCTCAAAGGATTATATTAAGTTGTGAATCTGGATTTTCTCTTTATATGCAGGAGGTCTAAATGACCTAGTTCTAAATCAAAGTAATACAATTTAGTTCCTTCAGATATTGCTATTCTGAAAAAGTGTTTATGCAAGTTATATAGCCAACTACAAAATTAGAGATAAGTGTTAACCATGTTGAAATCAAATAATCTCTGTCACATATCCCCATCTTTTCTATCCTCATAATAGTAATTTTATGGAAAGCATTTTTTTTTACTATCCCTGATTGAAGTAAAATATATTTTAAAAGTTTTATTGACTTGAAGTCATGTTGTAGTGTAAAAGTAGTTACTTGTAATATAGATTAACAACATGACACTAATACGTATCTCTACTGATACACTGTTAACATAAAATACTTGCTTTCAAAAATCTACTATCACACTCCTCTACATACATTTGCTTTAATAATGTATTCCCTTTGAAATTTCATGAAAAAGCTGAGCATGGTGGCACGCATCTGTACTCACAGTCACTCTGAAGCTGGTGGGGGAAGGATTGCAAGTTCGAGGCCAGCCTAGCAATTTAGCAAGATTCTGTCTCAAAATAAAAATTAAAAAGGTCTCGGGATGTAACTCAACAGTAAAGTCTCCCTGGGTTTAATCTCCAGGCCCACAAAATCAATCAATCAATCAATAAATAATAAAAATTAAAAAAAAATAAATTCATGGAAAATTTTAATTTAAAATGTTCTGGAGCTTCATTTAACATTTCAATAACATTTCAAATATATCTAACTGAATAACCAGGAATTTTAAGATAAAATGAAATATAAAATTTGATTTCTGACCATCATAAATATGATTTCCTAATGAATGACATATTCTAATTACATCATTTTTATCCACATGAAATAAACCTTCAGCTAACATTTCATATCTAAGACACATAGAACACCTGTGGTTTCAAGGCCGAAATGATCAATTCGGTTTCAGTTGCTGTTTTGCTTCAGTGTTTCTTCCTCTCAGAGCAGGGAATACAAAGCATCAGTAAGGCACTCCTGCTGAGCCAAGACGCAATCACTCCAGGCTCAAGTGAGGGTCTCATCTTGCTATCACAAGATTGCAAACAGCTTATTATGCACTAGAGCAGTATGGACACTTTCACAAAAAGCTTTTAAATGGTGACCATGCTGAGCTCAAATGAGACAATTATGGACTTAAATGGCTCTTAGTAGTACTAAGAGAATTATGAATATGTTGAATGGTGGGAGAAAAAATAAAAGCTTCTTTAAGCAGTCAAAATGCAGAATGAGGATTTTAGAGCTAATATTTTTATTTAATTTTATTTATGCATCTTTTATTTTATTAGAATTAAAAATGATTAGGTGCTTTCTGAAATACAAATATTTGAATGCGTTGTGAGATTCTTGGACATTTTATGTGGTCTGGGAGTTTTTGTTGTTAATTTTGAAAATATGGACTTGAGAATTCTGTGCATAGAGATTGTATGCCAGCCTTTAAGTGTCCTCACCTTTGTGGAGCAAGTCTTTAGTTGAGCATTCAAATGCAAGTGTTTTCCAAAAGTTCAAATTCATGCTTTAGCTATGGTAGCAATAGGGCTGAAAGAAAGATTGGTTGTATGTAGTCATACAGGTTTTTTGAGGATGAGGGAAGAGAATTGAAAATGTAGTAAAAAAAAAAAAGATATAGATTTCAGGATAGCGTCTTTTTGCTATCTTGTTCTTTTCCTTCTTCCTTCTTCCTTTCCTCCTCCTCCTCCTCCTCCTTTTCCTTTTTCTGCTTCTGCTTCTTCTCCTTCTTCTTTTCAAAGTACACATAAAGTGTTAATGTTTATTCTTAGGGATAAATGGTCAGACTTGTGGGAAAAAGGGAGCCATAGGAGGGGAGTTGGGTAGAGAAAAGTCTTAGGATGTTTACTTGCTCCTCATCAAAAGAGGGCAGGAAGTTATGGATTTCAGTAAGAGTGAAGTCGGCAGTAGAAACAAATCCAATCCTGGGGATTCAATGGCTGAGAGTGATGAAGTCATAGCCCATCTGTAATTTAAAGGGTCCACTCCTAACTTGGGCGTGAGACTTTGGGACAGGTTGGTTCAGGCAACTGTAGCATAGTTAATGTGACTATGCAGAAAGACAGCCTAGCTGTTCCTTTGTCAGCCTCCCTTCCTGTGTGGCATGGATAGCATACGAACAGGAAGTGGGCCTAGTTAGTGCCCTGGGGAAGCAAGGACTCAGAGAGCCTGGGTGAGCATAGAGGAAGGATGTGCCATGCAGGATACAAAGCGCCAGGACACCATGAGGGCCTGAGTAAACTCAGATTGCAGCAGAAGCCACTGACTTCTGAGTTATCTGAAGATGATCACCACCTAACTCCTGGGAACCTTGTTGCACTAATAAACCTGAGCTCTCCAGACAGCAGTGTGTACCTTGGTTAGTGCATGAAGAAACAATCTCCTTTCCCCTCCAAAGTGAAAGCTCATGGAGCCCCCTTCCTATAGTACACATGGGAAAGAAGAGACCTGCTTTTTGGAGGAGAGAAAAGATCTGCTAAATGCTTTGTATCTCAAATACACTTCTTTAACCCTAAAGGGAAATATATTATCTCACAGTAATCTTTCAGCCTATATCAGGACTGGATTTGTCCTTGTTATTCCTCCAAAAATGTGGCAGTAGATACATAATCAGACATCTCAGATGTTTCAAAATTAAAAACATTTCTAACCTATTTTCCCATCTGAATTTTAGACAGAATAAAACTGTGGTGCTGCTGCTCGTGAATCACAATCATTTAACTGGAATATAAGCAGATCTGGGGGTCTCAATTTGCTACTTGTGTCTTGCATCAATTAGTTAAATAAGGAGAAGTATTAAGCCAGAAGCAAAGCTACCTAAGAGTGACCATAGTGGTCTGGATAGCACTGCCTGCTGTGGCTCACAGTTGCCACCCACCAGGGGTGCTAAGATGAGCAGAACTGGGACACTCCACAGTTGTCACAGGGTCTGCTTCCTCAGGTGCATTTCAGTTATACCCCCAAAAACACCAGTGGACAGCAGGCACTCCTGCAGACTACCTGGCAGGAACAGCCATATGGGCCACAAAAAAGGGAGAAACCAGGGCAAATTTTGGTCCTTCTACTGCAAAAGTCAAGGGCCTTTCCACCTGAGACTGGTCCCGTACAGATAACCCCTCCTTAACTCCTGTTTAAGTTTGAACTTTGCAGAAGTCCTGACTCCAACTATAACTAATAACAGACAATGCTGCAGGGACCCACCTAGGACCACATAGGTTAAATTCTATAAATAAAACAGTCCGTCTAATTAGATGAACTACTGTTTCAGACACAGAATTTTGCATATTTCCATTTGAAGCTTTGTAGCTTTGCATCTGTTAGACCTTATTGGAAAAATAGAAGGAGTTTAGAAACTTAGAAAAATGCTTTAAAAAGTTAATTCCATACCTCAATCTATTTATTTGTATAAAAGTTTTTTAAAAGACAGTATCTCCAAAAACAATCATTGCCTGCCTCAATGTCAAAATGAATTTCATTTTATGAAATGAAGGGAGATCACATAGAACATATGTATGATCTCAGACCTAAAATAGTCACCTATCTCCCCTTCTCTTTTTTTACATAGCCTTTCTTTGAATGCCTTTCTTTACATTTTTGGTTATAGACTTTAGAACAAAGTCACTTTGCCCAAGAAATGAAACCGTTTTCTTCCTTAGTGAAAAAAATAGCAGTATTCCCTTTTCTAGTCCTATGGCCACTGAATTTTGAACCATTCATGTTTAGACATTGCTATAGAAGAAAGGTTAAGTCTATAAATACTTGGGAGTAGAGAAAAGACCTGAGGAATTGTATTTTGGTTTGGTTTCCTTAACTCTTCTGGAACTAGAGAGGAACATTGCTCTGTTTGAGAAATGAGCTGAGCTTGGTGGAGGGTGTTAGCGCCCCTGCATTTTCCTAGCGGGAGCAGCATGGGCTGACAACATCACTGAGATGCTTATGGGAAGTAGCGTCAGTACTTCCTCTGAACCCCTGTGACACCTACCACAGTCTTCAAGATCATAAAACCACCCATATCCTGTCAACATTTTCATCCAAGTTTATTTTATTATATTTCATTTTCTATTTGGTACTGGGGATTAAACACAGTGATGCTCTACCACTGAGCCACATCCCTGGCCTCTTTTATTTTTCATTCGAAACAGATTCTTGCTAAGTTGCTTAGGGCTTCTCTAAGCTGCTGTGGCTGGCTTTGAACTTGTGATCTCCCTGTTTCAGCCTCACTAGTTGCTGGGATTACACAAGTGGGCCATGATGCTCAGCATATCAAAGTTTATTTTAAAGATATTAACTATGCTAATAACCACTACTAAAGTATAAGGTCCAACTTGCGGATTGCAAGGTAGATAATGAGCATTTGTAATGGAGAATTCTTTCTTTACAGTTTCTCATTGCATTTACAAAATAAGGGGGAATTGATAGAATTTTTCCCCAAAAGTTGGATCATGTTTAAACTGCCTTTTGTCAACAGTTTTTGCAATCTATATTTCCCTAATATAATATTATAAATTCCAATTTAATAAGAATATAAGATTGCAATTATATAAATATTCAAGTTTACAGGATTATAAATAAGAAATATCGTGCATTATGCTTTTGCATGATAATACAGGAAAACTGTTTAGTAAAAATAAAAATGTATTAAAATCACAGAATGAAGTGCACACTCTTAAAATTGTAATATTTTGGTTATTTTCAGCTCATTCCAGAATCACACAAACAGTAATCAAGCAAAATGTTCTCTGCTGCAGTTGCTTCTGATATCTGCTAAATGAATAAACAGAGTACACTAATTAGTAAAGAGAAAAATGTGATCAGAGATATTTTTACTGTCACAATTTAAAAGGGAAAAAGAAAAAAACTCAAAAGGAAAATTAAAGTTTTATTATCATCATTCAAAGCATACATTATTTTAAAATCCTAATTTAATTATGGCAGTGTACTGGATATTCAATTAGATAAGAAGATATCACACATAAATCTTGCACTAAAATTTTAAATATTTATTTTCTGATGTATTCTTACAAGCTAGATTTGGTGGAGCTGAAATTATCTCCTAATATTCTGCTGTGCATAGAGTTCATTTTTAAAATTGAGCTTCATTCCGTTGGAAAATGCCTATCAGCACTGTGTTTTGTGACACACAGTAATTACAAAGTTAATTTTGCAAATCTCATAAGCTTAGCACTTTAAAGATTTATTTGAATTCTTTAAATGATATGCCTAATAATATTTTGAGCATTTTAAACAACTTTATTAAACTCAAGTAAATTACTATTTTAGCTTAAGGTGACATTAAGTTTCTTTCAAATTAATTTCCATTTTCACAATTACGAATTTTAAAGGAGGATTTAACCTTAAGGGATCAGTAAAGAGAATAAAATACAGAATTATAATAGTCAATCTAACTTCAAAATGTCTTCTTGACAAAGTATTCTAAAGTCAGCCATGTTCCTGTAAAAATTCTCAAATAACGTACGAGGAGAAACTATGGTGTTTTAGTAGATTACCTTTTATTTTTCATTGTTGCCAGTAGTAGCCTTTTAAAACCAATTTCACTTTTCTGGTCCTCATATGGTCTCTAGCATTATACTATAAATACTCAGTGTTTTTTTAGAAAATAAATTCATTAAAATAATTCTCAAGTAATTCAATTTCTTATTGGAATCAATATTACTGGAGTAAACAAAGGTATTAACTGTACCATGTCATGAATTTGAAGTGTTTGTACCATTGATTTGTTGACAAAAGGGGTGAAGGTTGGCTTTAGTAATTTAAAAAGTACATTTATACATAGTTAGAATATTTGTGATATATAAATATGTTGTATAGAGGCAGTGTGTAAGGAGCACAATAATGTTAACAAACATAAAATGATAATCTTTTCTATTTGTTACCAGAATAAACCACCTGTTTTGTTTTTCTTGCATAGTAATATTTTGCCTATTCTGGGTTTCCTGTTGTTCCCAATGAATCTGAGAATTGCTTTTTCTATATCTGTAAAGAATGACATTGGTATCTTAATGGGGATTGCATTTAATCTACAGCACTTTTGGCAGAATGGACATCTTAATTATTTTAATTCTGCCTAAGCAAGAACATGAAATGTCTTTCCATTTACATAGTTCTTCTTCAGTTTCTATCTTTGAAATTTGATCTTTTTTCATGTAGAATTATTTTTCTTCCCTTGTTAGATTAATTGCCAAGTATTTTATTTATTTTATTTTTTGAGGATATTGTGAATGGAATCAATTTCACGATTACATCTTCTGTCCTATTATTGTTAGCTCATAGGAAAGCTATTTGTTTATGTTTGTTAATCTTGTAGTCTGCCACTATGATAAAGCTGTTTATAAGCTCAAGCAGTTTTCTGGTGAAGTTTTTTGTATATTCCAAATATAGGATCAGGTCATCAGCAACAAGGGGTACTTTGACTTTCTCTCTTCCTTTTATTATCCCTTTAATTTCCTTCTCTTGCCTGATTGCTCCAGCTAAGGTCTCCAGGACTATACTGAATAGAAGAGGAGAGAGCAGATGGCCTTAACTTGTTCTCGAGTTTAGTGGAAATGCTTTCAGCTTTTTTCTTTTTAGAATTTTAGTGTTTGAGGTTTTGTCATATATAACCTTTACTATAGTTAAGATAAATTCCTTTGAGCCCCATCTTCTCCATAGTTTTGATAATAAATGGGTGCTGGATTTTATTGAAGGCCTTTTCTTCATTAATTGAGATGATTATATGGTTTTTGTCATTAATTCTGTTTAGGAGATGAATTACCCGTTTACTTGTGCATGTGTTGAAACAGCCTTGCTTCCCTGGAATGAACTCCACTTGATCATCATGAATTATCTTCTGGATGTGTTTTTTAATGTGTTTTGCTAGAACTTTATTGAAGAGTTTTGAGTTGATGTTCATCAGGTATGTTGATCTGCAGTTTTCATTTTTTAATGTGTATTTCTTTTTGGATTTTAATATCAGGGTTATGATTGCCTCCTAAAAAAGAGTTTGGGAGAGTTCCTTTTTTTTTAATTTATTGGAATAGCTTAATAAGGAGAGGTGTTACTTCCTCCTGATAAGTGTGGTAATATTCAGTGAGGAATCCACTTGGTTTTGAGCTTTTCTTCTTTGGAAGGGTTTTAATTTTATTACCCAGAGGATGGGTTGTTTGGTGGATCCATTCCTAAGTTTTTTAGGAGTCTCCACACTGCTTTCCAATGGACCAGTCTGCACTTCCACTAACAGTGTGCTAGTGTTCCTATCTCCCCACAACCACTGAAGCATCTGTTGTTGTTTATATTCTTCATCTTTGCCACTCTCACTGGAGTGAGGTGCAATCTTAATGTAGTTTGAGATGCACATCTCTGATTACTAGTGATTTAGAATATTTTTTCATATATTCATTGGCTTGTTCGATTTCCCTGGTTGAGAAGTTTTCGGTTTAGTTCTCTGGTCCATTTTTGATTGGATTGTTTGTTTTTGATATTCATTTTTTCTTTTTAAATTTTGAATATCAGTCCCCTGTTGGAGGACTAATAAGCATGCCAACAATTGAAAAATTTATAAAAAATAAAAAAATGATTAGAGAAATCAGATAAACAAATTATGTTTTGTAATTCTTTCTCTTTTTTTCTCTTTCTTGAGTCTCTCAAATAAATTTCATAGTCACAAAACAGAAAAAGATCCATTGTTTCAATTCAAGTTTTTGAAAATTTATTAATCAGTCATGTGAAAAAAATGTAAAAAAAAATTTTCTCAGAAGCATATCTTGAGTACTGGTTTAAGGTGTATTGACATCATATCCTCAGTTATAAATATTTATTAAATAATGACAAGGATTACTGTTTATATATATTATAACAAAACTTAAGGTGGACTAACTTTAAATTCTCATTTCATAGTAATAATTTAAATGATGCCAAATATATCAAATAATATATCTTTGAAGAAAATTTTATAATGTCCTAAAAAATTTTTAATACAAGACAAAATCAGAAACATTTGTGCTTGGTTTTTATTGTTTTTTTAAAATGTTTTGGGAGATCATCCACCTATTAAAGAGTTACTCCTTACTATGCTTTTCAGTATATGCAGATAGTGTGTATGTGTGCTGAAATTATCAGTGTGTTTAATTTTATTTTCATTTAGACTTTTAGTAATGTTATGTATCTGCTGTCAAATCTTTTACCTGGTAATACATATTTAATTATCATATTATATTTAATATAACTAATATGAAATGTTATATTTAAAGCATAGTTTTAGTTTTAAATAAGTTTAAGTTAAAATGTTTGTATTATTAATTTTTGTTTTTAAGTTTGGTATTGAGGTTGAATTCAAGGGCACTCTACCACTGGGCTACATCCCCAGACTTTTGGATTTTTTATTTTGTGACAGAGTCTCACTAAGTTGCTGGGGCTGGCCTCAAACTTGTGATCTTCCTGCTTCACTGGGATTACAAGCATGTGCCACTGCACCCAGATGAAATATTTATCTTGTATTGTTCTTCACATATTAACTTATTGTACCATATAATGTACGGATTTGTATAAAGAAGACTACTATACTACCATACGAAGACTAATGTTTATTCAAGGTAATTAAATTCTTCTACAAGTTTGACTTAATTATTCAGGGCTGATATAGATTTTATTTTATTATTGAAAATTATCATAGATATAAAAGGCTCCATAAAGAAGCAAAGAATAACTTAATGTACTTTGTCCTCTTTTTTTGATGCTAGAGAACAGGATCTTGTGTTTGCTAGGCCAGTGTTTTAACTACTGAGCTAAAATCCCAGCCCAACTTCTACTTTCTTGATTACTAAAGTGTATGAGAATCTAATTTGGCTAACTTCATTATTTTGGATTTAAACAAAATTGAAATAAAACTTATCTGATCTAATTTGTAAGATTTAGGGGTATTGTTAAATTCAGTGGATTAATTAGAAATTGCATTTATTTAGTTTTAATGAAGAATGTTCTCTTCATTGTATATACACACAATTACATTTATTAGACAATTTAGTTTACCTGCTAACACTTGTTACTTTGGGTTGGAAAGTAAACTAGGAGACCTCTTTGCATTAGCACAGGTATGGGTTTTTAAATATGTGGTCTGCCACCAAGAACGTGTGATTCAGCTTTTGCTTGTTCTTGGTCAATCTGTTCTCCTGAACCAAAAGGAAAGTTTTTTAAAGGTGAAGAACTTCCTACTTTTTAATTGTCTAAGAGGGTAATAATGATATTTCATATAAGTTGTTCTACATCCAATGAGATGTAGATTTATCATGGTGGAAATAGCTAATTTTTCTGTGTAATTTATTCTGACTTGCCATTGCTCCTAAATTTCTAAACTAATGCTATGATTTCAAATGACATTTTGTATGTTGGTAATAATATTTTAGGTTATGCTGAATTATTTCTCTATACCAGATCTTCAAAACTTTTTCCATGCACATTCTGTTACAAAGGATGTTGTTTTTAATTGACTTTTTCTATTAATATTTATAGAAAGATTTAACATGATAATGCAAATAAGCAATGTAAATTACAAATATAATACATAGCATTCTCAACTGACGATCGGTGATTATAGTCACAAGCGCAAAAGCTTTTTGATTTTGTCAACTAAAAGTAGAAGAGCATCTTGGGAACTATTATGCAAGCCATAAAAAGCTAAGTTTACTGTAATTAAAAGGAAGTTCAAAGTTTTTTGTTAAAGCCACATGCTAACTTTTGGAATTATTTCAGTATTTTCACATTTTTTCCTTCACGTATGCTTGAAATTATGATTCATTCCTTTGAAATTATTTCACACAGTTGTTCCTAAAAGAAATAAATATCATTGCTTTGTTGGTTACCAACACTTCACATTAAATATGCCTAATACACTTCAAGAATTTTAATGCTTTTTGTTTAGTTGATTGGCATCTTATCCCTCAACACATTATCAGGAATGAAACAGAATAATTTACAGAACAAAATATTTGGTTAATTATGAAATACTTGTGCTCCATTTTTTTTTCTCTTTTTTAAATTTGCATTCGCTATAATAAGAATATCTACTAGGCAATCAAGTTTCCTTCAGTTAAAACAACCAATATAGTCCAGTCAAGAAGAGCAACGCACCCTGCTTCCATATGCTGACTACTCTGTTATGTAAAATGTGCAACATTCCAGACTATTTATAAATGCCTCTCAAATTGAAATTTTCATTTGCATATGCACTTATTTGTTTAAGAAAGTATATGATGGCCTCTAGTGGTACTTAAAGAAACATCAATGCTTACATTTTCAAATCAATAATAACAAAAATATATTTTTAAAATAAAAATAAAATGTGTGAATATCATCTTCCTGTTGTCCAACATGCACTGCAATTTTTAAAATAATTACTCTCAAAGGCTTTACACAAACAGTAAAATACACATAATTATTGCAATTACAAAGTGAATAGTCAAGTATATTTCCAGGCTATTGAACATAGTTCAGTGCTGAAAGTATGAAAGATTAAGACTTTTATAATATTTATAAGCCTTATTCACATTTTAAGGAATTTATTGAAAATTGTAATTTTGAACAAGCAGAAGAGAAGTAGCTAACAATAGCAGTTAATATTGAGAATTTATTGGGGCAAGTACTGTGCTGTTATACATGCGGTATGGTTTTTATTCTTATAACAACCACTTCCATTCTCACATTATTATCATTTATATTTTATACCAAGGACACTAAACCTTGAAGAATTTATATTTTAGATCAATATCACATAATATACAGGCAGAGGGAGGTTTTATACTCACTTTTTTTTTTGAGCTTAAAATCCAATGTTATTTTGTATCAACACTCACTGTAACTACATGACATTTAATATGGATTATAAATAACTCGTCAGTCAAAACTCTGATGTTTAATGAGAATTTAAAAAAATGAGTATTATAATAATGTGCGTTTTTTAAAAGAGAAAATGATGGTGAGAGAGAAAATTAACTTTTATTGAGATTTTCACATGGCTTTCATTGCTCTGACACTCAGTTGTGTACATGGGTGCTGGGGTTTGAACCCGTGTACTTGCGCATGCCGAGTAAGCACAGTAATCGCCAAGCCACCGCTCCAGCCCCAATAATGTCCATTTTAAGACTATTAGAAAGCACCCTCATCTTGAAAAATTATAGCCATTTAATACATTTGCTATGGTGCTTATAATATATATAAAAGTCTTTATTTTAAACTACATTTATAAAATACCAGATTCATGTTTAATTTTTATATTGTAATTAATAGTTGACCCACTTTACTAGAAAGTATCACATTCAAATAACAGAACAGAGATTCTGTTGCTCCCACACCTGGGAGACTACACTATTTTAAGTGGTTATTGTTAGGGAAGCAAATTGGTGGCTAATTTTTTAATAGACAATGTTTTAAGAATAGCTGAAAAATAATTTCCACAATTGCGCAGTTAGTGTGGAAAAATATTCCTGCTCTCTTCCTTTCTTCTCTACTGTCCCTTCTCCTCTACATTTTAAATCTTCCAGTGCATTTATGTCTCATATTTTTATTATTAAAAACCACAACATGGAAGTGTATGGACTTTTGTGCACAAGTTTTTTTTTTTATTAAGAGTATAGAGAGATACAAATGGGAGGGAAACATTATCAAACCATCAATGACAAATGTATATATACATAGTTATCCAGGGGTAATGCCAAAACATGGATGACCGCCTTGGGTTTCACCTATTGCATTTTCCCCCAGAAGAACTCTTGCATTAAATGGGTATCTCGTGGAGGAATAGCATCTGCTTCTGAGATGGTTCCCCTATATTCCCGTTCTCCAGTATCCTAGGAGTTCTTCAAATGCTCTCTCCCACCCCTCCCCCTCCCTAAGCCTCCAAGTATCCTAGGGAGCCATCCCCTTTTACTCTGCGAATCATATAATTTGAAGTTATTGTTAGGTTAGTCATTTAATCTACTGTTTCCCCATGTATTGTAGCTTCCACAGATGAGGGAAAACATTCGACCCTTGAGTCTCTGAGATTGGGATACTTCACTAAGCATAATTCTTTCCATCTCCATCCATTTGATATCAAAAGCCATAATATCGTCTTCTCTAATGGCCGAGTAGTATTCCATTGTATATAAGGACCAAAGTTTTTGTATCCACTTGTCAAGTGATGGGCATTTGGGTTGGTTCCATAATCTAGCTATAGTAAATTGGGCTGCTATAAACATTGATGAAGCCACATCACTATAATATGCTGATTCTAACTCTTTTGGGAAAATACCCAGGAGTGGGATAGCTGGGTCATAAGGTGGTTCCATTCTTAATTTTTTGAGGATTCTCCACACTGCTTTCCATAGTGGCTGAACCAGTTTGCAGTCCCACCAGCAGTGTAACAGTGTTCTTCTTTTCCCACAGCCCTTCCAGCATCTGTTGTTATTAGAATTTTTCATTTTTGCCACTC
>PVKS010024746.1:0-30688 GCA_004027875.1 Aplodontia rufa | reverse complement strand
CTGCTATGAACATAGATATTGCTGTGTCACTGTAATGTGCTGATTCTAAATCCCCTGGAAAGATTCCCAGGAGTGGAATAGCAGGGTCGTATGGTGGAGTCATCCCTAATTTTTTAAGGATTCTCCATACTGCTTTCCAGAGGGGCTGTACCAGTTTGCAGCTCCACCAACAGTGTGTTAGTGTGCCTATCTCTCCACAGCCCCTCCAGCATCTATTATTGTTTATTTTTCTTCATCTTTGCCATTCTGACTGTTGTAAGGTGATATCTTAATGTGGTTTTCATTTGCATTTCTGTGATTACTAGAGATTTAGAGCACTTTCTCATGTATTCATTGGCTTGATCAATGTCCTCTGGTGAGAAGTTTCTATTTAGCTCTTTGGCCGGTTATTAATTGGGCTGTTAGTGTTTTTGTAGTTGACATTTTTGAGGATTTTGTAGATTCTGGATATGAGACCCTTGTCATAGTAATCATAGCCCATGATTCTCTCCAATTCCGTAGAAAACCTCTTGACTCTTTTGATTGTTTCCTTGGCAGTACAAAAGCTTTTTAGCTTTATGGCATCCCATTCACTGATTTTTGACTTTACTTCCTTCACTTTTGGAGACATGTTGAAAAAGTCTTTGCCTACTCCCAAATGTTGAAGTGTTGGACCTAATTTGTCTTCTATCAGTTGCAATGTAGCTGGTTTAATACCTAGCTTCTTGATCCATTTTGATTTGATTCTTGTGCAAGGAGAAAGATATGGATCTAATTTCAACTTTCTGCAAGTGGGTGACCAGTTTGTCCAGTACCATTTGTTGAAGAGGCTGTCACTTCTCCAAGTAATGTTTTGCCCCTGCAAGGGGGCCCTTTGAGGTGTGGCTAAGAACTTCTTCTTGAAATCAACTGCAGGTATAGTCCTATGACTTTTTTTTTTATTTTAAAGATACTTCACTTAGGGGCTGGAGAGGTGGCTCTGTGGTTGTGAGCTTGCCTGGCATGCGCAATTACAGGAGTTCGAACCCCAGCACACATCAACGTACACATCAACGTCTCAGAGCAACGAAAGCCACATGAAAACCTAAATAAAATTGTTTCTCTTTCTGTCTCTTTCTCTCTCTCTCACTGTCCCTCTCTCTTAAAAAAAAAAGATGATTAGTTCTTTTCAAGGTATTATTAACTATACAGGCGTATTTGGAAATTATATGAGGAAGCAACTTCTTTTCTAACAAAGGAATTGCATTTGGCTATTATGAATATTTTGGTCTTCTGGAAATGGAATATTCTTTGTCCAGACATATCTGTTTATCTGTCCAACCGGTAATATTAGCCAAGCAATTATCTCTATGTTGTTTAGCCTAAGTTAAAAATACTTCAAAAACGGCCAGAAAGAATTCTTGTTACTCCACTGATATGGGGATATTTATTACAGGAATTCAAAGACATAAATATAGAATGTCTTAAAATTCTAATATGAGTTTTTTATTTTTAATTTATTTTTTAAAGCGAGAGAGTGAGAGAAAAAGAATCAACTTTTTTTAAAGAGAGAGGGACAGTGAGAGAGAGAGAATAAATTTTATTAGTTTTTCATATGACTTTCATTGCTCTGACACTTCGTTGTGTATGTGGTGCTGGAGTTTGAACCTGGGTCCTCACCCATGCCAGGCAAGCACAATAACTGCTGAGTCATAGCTGCAGCCCCTATTTTTTAATTTTTGTGTTCACTTTGGTGAATCTAGGTTTGAGCTGTAAAGGTGTCAGGGCCAAAGAAACAACACTACACCCAAAGACGTGGAGGCCTCATTTCATACCTCAGGTTGACACTTCATCTGCTCTCATCTGCCTCCTAGTTTATGTATTCACTGTATTTTCTTGCTTTTTCTCTTTCCCATTTCCCTTTTCCTAGTCTTTAGAGACCCTTGTTGAAGTCAGAGCACAGTATGGGTGCTATGACAACGGACTGGACAGAGAGAAGAAATATGATTTTTATTCTTACTTCCTCTCTCTTCTTACTCTTCCTCCCAGCAACTCTATTGCATGTCAACTCTGGAGGAGAAACACACACACACACACACACACACACACACACACACAGCCTTATTCAGAGTTCCTGAAAATTGCTGCCAAGTGGCTGTCACCCAAGAGACTGTGGAATTCCTGGCATCAAGCAGAAGCGATGGCTGTGGCCAAGTGATTGTTGCTGAACTTACCTGTGTCGAAAGGTCAGCCTTGCGGTGCTAAGGCTGGGCACAGCACTAAAGGCAAATTGGATTGTGAATAGAGGCCCTGAGGCATGTTCTGCACTTTGCAACTGGTCTGGCAAGCTTGGCTCCTCCACCTCCTAAGTCTGCCACAGGCATGGGAAACACCTGGGCAGTGACAAAGGGTGGGTAAGGCAGCTTCACAAGGTACAGTATCAACTACCTTTGTTCTCCCCACAAGGCATACAGTGGCCACGTTCTTAGCAGGTGATTTTTAAATGCCCTGTTGTGATTAAAAAAATAAGAAGCCCTAAATCTTCACATGACACATTGATTTCAAAACTTCAACACCAAAATCATGCATTATTTGAGTGGATCCTGTACTGATTTGTACCCTAATTATAAATGTTACCAAGTTGAGAAAATACTAATGAATCAGAGCACTGCTTCTCTTGGATTTGTGTGTATATTTCTTTGCATGAGTTTGTGTGTTCAAGTCTGTGTGTAATACATTTCGGGTGGGTTCATAGGTTACAAAAGAAGCAAGGATTATCAAAAGAATGCACAGAACCAAAGCTATTCAATGTTTTGTCCCTATATTTTTCTAAATGAGAAATGCATCAGAGAAAAAATACTGATTTACAAGAGAGGTGAGGAATGGGTAAGATAGTAACTTCTTCATGAATTCGATGGAAGCCATCAAGTGGGATGGCTTCAACATCCTGGGACTGACTCACTGCCCAGGTACCCACCCTTTCCTGCTTCCCTGTTGCTACTCTGAATGATGAGTCCTTCTGCTTCCATCCATCAGCTAAGCCTAATCCACCCATCTTTCTTCTAGTTCACCTACTCTTTCACCTCTTCAGGAACTGAATCCTAATGCCCTCTTTTCATATAGTCAGTAAGATTCTTCTAAATATTTAAATGTGAGTCTTCCCAACTTTTAGGAAACCTCCCTCAATTCATAGCACCTTCCACTCTATTTTCTCTCTCACTGCCAAAGCCACTGAGCTGTTCTCTACACTTGCCATCTCTGCAGGCTGTCCATCCCTTCCCCAGAACACTGAAGCACGTTCACTACCATTGTCTGAAATTATTCTTGTCACTCAGAGTTTGCACTTGCTCTTTCTAGGACTTCCATGGCTCTCACTCCATCCGGGCCCTTTCAGTGTTTTGCTTACTTGGTCATTGACATCACAGATACTGCAGACTGTTTGCCAATTTGAGGCATTTCTTCCCTTGGGTTTAGTGAACCACGCTCTTAGCGATGGCTTTTGACCTCCCACCCTGTGTTGTATAGAGAGATAATTCAGGTGGATTCACAAAGATCTTGTGCAATTATTTTAATCTCTTTTTCATAATAAAATGCTAATATAGTATCAATTAGTAATCATAGAATGCTAGTAAAAACTTAATGATCAATTGTATTTATTTATTTAGTTTTTAAATTTTTTATTAAGGAGTGGAGTTATTGTACAATCATAAATGCATATAAAGTAACAATATGGTATGCATATGTTCTTAAATCAGAATTACCCCCACATCACCCACACCACAGTCTCTCAATTCTTCTGTACTTCACCCTACAAGCAATATAAATGCTTAGATCATGAATTTTCCAGAATTACTGATCAGTTTTAAAGTCAATTTATTATTATCATTAATTTAGAGTGGTGTTTGAATCTAAAAAGTCTTGTTGTTTGATTCCCAATTTTATTCTTTTTCCAAGAAAATGCTGAAAGTTTCTGCGCACTATTGTTTTCATCTTAAAGTCGTTCCCCATGGAAGCTTTACAGTATCACCCCCAGTTTCACCTTAAAGCTATCCTAAAAGCGTTAGTAGGATGAATTCATGATATTATTAGCTTACATTTGTTAAGAACCTACTATGTGCCACACATTTCAGCTTTTGAACCATCTCGATTTCATTCTAGTAAAAGGTAGAAAATAGAAATAGCAATCCATTGTTCCAGTCCTGAGAACAGGTCGGGAGAGTTAGATATTCTTATCTCCCACCATCACATTATTAGAGATGGGATTCACCTCAGGTCTCTGTAATACCCTGAACTCATGTTCCCATTTGCCATAATCCAATATCCTTGTTCATAACACCATATTTCAAGATTGTCTAAGTAGTTAAATGATGGCTTCTTAACTGGTCCTTCCTATTATAAATTATAACTTTAAGCAATTAGAGAGGAAATCAACATTAAAACCCTCAGACTCCAACCTTGTTATTTTTTTCTCCTTTTATTTTCTTTTTTAAAAATCTATCAGGACTTGAGAGACCCCAGAAATATTTCTCATATTTCTTTATTAAATTTTCTTTTCCCATATGTTGATTCTTGGTTGTTGAGTTTGACGCATCTTAGTTCACTGTCCATTACATGTTAAAAAATGTGCTCCAAAAAGACGCACACACTCTGATTGTCCCCTTTGGGGGTTGGCTGGCACAGTAAGGAAACAGCACTGATGAGAGGGAGGCACTAATTAACAGGTAGAATTCAGTTGGCTCTAGCACAACTCATATTCTGGGGGGTCCAGACAAGGTTGTGGGGGAGTGACTTTACTCTCCTGAAATTTAAGACAGCTAGAGGCATTTTGGTTGTTACAACTTGGAAAGCGGATACGCTACTGCAACTAGCAGGCAGAAACTGGGGTGCTTCATAACACTGTAAAAGGCACAGAGCAACTCTACACCCATCCCAGGATAAAGAATCGTCAGTTCCAAAATGTCAGTGAAGCAAAAATTGAGGACCTCTACTGGAGAAACAGAGGGGAAAAGGTGCCTGTAATTCTGCATCTCTGTGACTCCAGACTTGGAGATCTCATCGAGAACAATTTGAAGTCCCAGAGTGTTGCTGAAGTATTGGATCAGGGGATGAATCATTTTAGCCAGCTTGAGCTTGAAGTTAGTTAATGGAGACCCAGATGGAAGAGCTGGTCGGCAGAAACACTGTTAAACTGGAGCGAATGGGAGAAGAAATGTGAGTGTAGAAGTCATTTACCTCGAGACCATGAAAGTGGTTGAAACATTCAGGGGCAGGTGGAGAAAGAGGTGTACAGGCATTTTACTGATACTTTAGAAACATAAATCCTTCACATAAATAGTGAATTTGTAAGTGAAACATAATAAAGATTATGCCTGTTATGCCCATCTGCTTGAACATGAGGAATCAAAATTTGAATACCAACCTTTCTAAAATAAAAGTTCCTGGACAGATTTAATTTTACTTTTGTAAAATTTCTTTTACTTCGATACCTCTCTCTCTCTTTAATTTGAAGCAGAGGTGATCAGATTTTGTATTTAATTTTATTTAAGGTTTCCATATAGAGATTATAATGTATCAATAGCAGGAGGGATTGCAGATATTTTTGCTATAATCAAGATCAGAAACAAGGATGTCTATAAAGAGCTGTATAGCCTCTCTTAGTCTAGATTTGTCTACTTTCTGGCTTGGTTTCAAAGCACTTAAGAGTTTCAGCTTATAATTGCTAAACAGAGAAGCATTGAAACACCACACCCTGTGTTGCTTATAATGAATTGTGTCTTTAGCATGGACTTTTTTTTCTTTTAATCAAAACACCTAGGGACAGTCAGCCTCACCCATCATATCATTAATCAGCCACATTCCCTAGCTGTCCAGGCTTCCTTTGGAGAAGTCATGGGGTTGGGGGCTTTGCAGGTAGGCAACCTGTAGCTGAGTAAGTGATTTTAATGACTCAGATGGAGGATGACTGCATGCCTTCCTCCTCCAAAGCAGGACCCATAACTATAGCAGGAAGTTCTAATTTATGAATGTTTGCAGCCTCATTTATTTGATAGTAGAAAACTCCTAGGTTGTCTGACAATGTTACTGCTAAAGAATCCAATGTAGAGAGGACACCCACTGGCTCTGAAGAAGGATGTCCTGGCAGTAGCTGGGGCCCTCGAAGGCCTCAGGCACAGCCGGGTTTGGAGTTCCCCAGATTAGAGCAACCAGTTTGATTCCTCTCAGCTCCCTTATAAAAATTTCTTGACTTTATTGCTTGTGTCTTGTGAGAATTCATGACTTCGTCTGCTCTGTCTTTGGAATAATATTTTCAGTTCTGTTAGCAGTCATTGCCTTAAATAGAGCATTAACCTTATTGTTCAAATAGGTGTCTCATAATGCTGAATAATACATGACCCACACATGCCAAGGGTAAACTGGATCGTGCTGTGGAATCTTCCACCCACACTGTTGGAAATGCAAGGAATGCAAAACTGGATCTCAGCTGCAGTCCTCTCTGCAAGGAGGACTCTTCATGTTGGTAGAGGAAGCCACCTACTCTTAATTCATTAGAGGAGTTTGAAAATGTGTGTGTGTGTGTGTGTGTGTGTGTGTGTGTGTGTGTGTGTGTGTGTAAATTTCTCCCTCAGGTCTGCCATTGCATTTGAAATTCTTATCATTATAATGAATTCTTTACCTATGACATTGCTTCAGTAAGAGCATCTTTTTTTTTCTTTTTGAGAGAGAGGGACAGTGAGAGAGAGAGAGAGAGAGAAAGAATCAACTTTATTTAGTTTTTCATGTGGCTTCCATTGCTCCAACACTTTGTTGTGCATGTGGTGCTGGGGTTCGAACCTGTGTCTTTGTGCATGCCAGGCAAATGCCATAAATGCTGAGCCACTGCTCCAGCCCCTAGTAAGAGCATCTTTAAAATGCATAGGAATATTTTGCAAGGGTAGGAACACCAATTCAATTGAAGCCCATTTTTTAATTTTAGTACAGGTAGGATTTTCTTTGTTCTCATTTTACACCCTCTTCCCCTTTCTTAGAAAGTGGAGTTTGGAGAAAATAGGAGTTAGGGGTCTGTTTTATCAAGGCAAGAAGTCAGCAATATTTAGGCATCGTGGGAATCAGTAGTGGGGCCCACTGTGATGGTGGTAGGAGGTCAAGGTTGGGACTTGTCACGGGGATCAGAATGCCTATGAGGGAGCATGCTCGTAGGGACTCTGCTTTCAGAGGCTGATCCTTGCAGATGCTAATATGGGTAATTTCTAATAATCACAGCATGGATAATAGTACTAATAATGACATCTTCCAGTACTGTTTATTAGGTGTCAGGACTAAAGCTTTATGTCCCACCCACAATTCTTTTTTTTCTTTGTGTCTGTGGTACTAGGTAACGAACCCAGGACCTCACGCATGCTACTGAGCTGCACCCCAGCCCTTTTATTTTATTTTTATTTTGAGACAGAGTTTCAGTCAGCTGCTCTGGCAGACAAGTTGTGCTGCTCCTGCCTCTGCTTCCCACATTACTGGGATTACATGTGTACATCACATTCTTTATCTTATTTAGTTTTTACAAGTAAAGATGATTAAACTCAAAAAAGGTAAAATCTACCCAGGTACAAAATTAGCAAGTTGTGGAATTGGGATTCACAATAAAGCTGGTCTGACTCCAAATTCATGATACTAATCACTATTTATGTTGCTTCTTTACTGTTCTTGATCTTTCTCTTTCCTGTTGCCTTTTTAAATTTATGTTTTAGCCATATGCATTCCTTACCTCCACTATCATAACCCTCTCATACCTGCAAGAATGCTTTTAAATTTTTTTGAGGACCAGGTAGAATGGTAAAATATTGCCTCTTTGAAACATTTTCCTTAATATATGAGCTATTACATTCATTATTACAACTAAATGAGAATATATTGCTCTATTCCCTGCCAGACTGTGAGACACCTGAGAAAGCAAAGAATTCTTTTGTCTACAATGTTTGAAGCACAGACTCTAGCTTTTCCAGTTGAGCATAGTAAATAACCAATAAGTACTTGCTAAATGAATGAATTTGGTGGTAAAATTGGGGAATAAGCAAATTTTATTTTAAATTAACCAACAAAATATTAAATCATGCCCAAGGGAATCTATTTTAGAAGGAAGGAAATACACATAGTACTTTTAGTAATGTTTTAAAAATATAAAATTTTCATTAGTTGTCCAAACATTGTTTTTATGCAGGTTACTAATGCATTTTTGTGGTTTTTTTGGTAACTGGATTAGTGAATTTTTGTGTATTCCCAAATAATAAAAGGATTGAAAATGAAAACGAATGCATGTGCATTTTAAATTTACACCTTTGACCACCTGTAATTGTGAAACCTTTGCTAAAGAACTATAAAAAGGAGAACGAATGTTTGTCAATTTATTTTCCAAGGCATCTAATAATAAATAATATAGATGAGCGTAATAAACACAGCCATGTATCCTGCAGATAGAAAGCACCTCATATGTGGCCCTAAAGGAGACACACAGGTGCTATAACTGCAAAATCACATCACACATAGTCTTGGAGACATAATGTGAAATGTTAGAGAACCAAGTGATTGCTCTAAGGTCTTTGGATCCCAGAAATGTATATTTTTCATCCCCCCCTAATTTTTTTATGAAGAAATTTAGTTATTGTACAACCAAAATGTACATAAATTAAAAATATACCATTTTAAAAATGTTTTTGTGCTTTAATAATACTAAGCTATTAAAATTATGCTGTTTTAAAATTCACACAATTACATATAAATTGGAAATGAAAATTTTGGGAAATGAAGAAAAATTTATCAGGTGTCATGTTGTCCCTTAAGTTTCCCCTTTCTTTTAGCCTGTGAGATGAGTTTCAGTAATTCTCTAAACCAAATCAGCCAAATTGTTACTGTGTGTGAGTGTGTCTTACCTTGTTTTCTTTGTTTTTTGTTTTTTAAAAAAACACGAAATAGCTCATATCTCTGTGGGAGGATTTGGATGAAAGCACTGATGCTCTGCATTTATGTAGTTTGTCTTCTGAGTTTATACTAAATATCATCCATCCATCTATCCATTCATCCATCCATTCACTCTATATGCAATAATTGAGTACCAACCCCCTCTTAAGCACACTGCCAAGGTCTGATACAGATACGAATGGGCTATAGACTCAGTCCTGGGGACTTCACAGTATAGTGGAACAGGCATAACCAAAAATATGAAAACATTTTTAGAAGCATCCTGTATACAAATGTGGTGCAATTTTAACTTTGGCTGCTAGACAAATGGTCTACTTGAAACATTTTCCCCAAAAGACCCACTCAATACTGATCACTGTTCACCACATGATTCTTTGCTGACTGTGAGAAGATTCTTCAAGTGTCAAAAGTAAGCAACACCAGCAATCCACCTGAGTGTGATGGCCCCAAACAAGAATCACATCATGAGGTCTTCCTGACCTAAACGGCGCCCAAGTCATTTGATCCACATTTTAGACTTACAGCATCAGGTAGTATCAAGTTTAGGAACCATTTCTTGTCATATGTAAAGATAAAACATTCGAGATCCCAATTTTGCCCTCTTGCACGCATAGGGGGTAATAGGGCTTCTTTCATTCTACTTCTCTGCTTAAAGATCATGCACACGTCTTGAAGCTAGACTTTTTGCATTTAGCACTAAGAGCCACCCTTTACATGTTGTGTGACTTCAGGCAAGTTACTTAACTGGTGTCCATTTCTTCATCATACATACACGATAACACCTAAGAATAAAATTGTTTTGCAGATTTGATTAATTATTCCAAAGCAATTAGAGTAGTGCCTGGCACACAGGAGTGCTATTATTGCATTACCAAATTTTTATGGTACTTGTTTCTCCTAGGCCCAAAGAAAGCATTAGACTCTTTCCTACGACAGCGCTCTTGACTGCCACTGTCACTAGATTGGAATTGGCACGAGGTGAAATTAATTTGTTGTTGTTATTCTACATAGATATAAAAAGTTCTTTTTATTCTTATGAACCTAGACAAATCCTCTTATTAATTGCTGTTATTAATTATTTTTCTGGCCCATTTTTGGAAGACAAATCATAACTCAAGAGCAGTTTCCCTCCTAAAGAGATTTGCATTTTAACAGAGGGTTTCTGAAAAGACATGTGGTTTCACAATCCATAGGTATACCTTTCTGATGCTGTCTTTCCAGCAATCATGCTAAATAGTAAGGAAGCTCGGATCTCCCAGGATGAGCAGAGACTTGCAGAGGGGTAAGTGGACCCAGGTCAGCTGCATCTCCTGGTTATCTGAAGGAGCAAGCATTCTCTGCAGAAAACTTCCCCTAATTCTGAATGAAATAGTACAGGATGGCTACAGTTAAGATCAAGCAATAATGTACCCTAAGTGGGATAAATAAGAAATTCATGCTTCGATATATCATCGTGAAAATACAGAATGTGGAACACAAAAAAGACTTTAAAAGCAACCAGAGAGGAAAGAACAATGACTCTGAAGCAGCAGTGCTGTGCGTGTCCTCCTGAAAGGTGGAGGCTGTGAAGGACACTGGAAGGCAGTGGAGCAACACCTTCAAAGAAGTGGGAGGAAACAACTTGAGAACTTCCCATTTTTTGTACACCTAGCAAAATGATCATTCTAGAATGAGGACAAAAATGGCATTTTCATAAAAGTAAAACATAAAAATTAAGTTTACTGCCAAAACCCAACAAGACAACTGTCACAAGGAGACTAATATTTTGGTCTTTGGCCTCTTATGCTCTTGCAAATTATTGAGGAAACCTAAAGAGCTTTTACTTTCGTAGATCGCATGTATCAATATTTGCCTTTGGGAGGATTAAAAACTGAATTAAAAATAACATTTATCAATTAAATTTATTTAATGAATTAATTTATTTTTGTACCAGGAATTGAACCTAGGAGTGTTTAACCATTGAATCACATTCCCAGCTATTTTTTTGAGATAGAGTCTCATTAAGTCGCTTAGGGCCTCACTGAGTTGCTAGAATGGCCCTCAAATTTGTGATCCTTCTGCTTCAGCTTCCTGGGCTGCTGGGATTACAGGTGTATACCTTGCCTGGCTTATTAATTTTTTTGTTTATGGAAAGAGAGAGAGGGGGGGGAGTTTATTTTAGTTTTTCATATGGTTTTTGTTTTTCCTCCATTTAGTTGTATGTGTGTATATGTGGTGCTAGGGATCAAAACTGGGTCCTCACACATTACAAGCAACAGCAGTACTGCTGAGCTACCTCTTCAGCCCCTCAATTAATTTTAAAAGAATAATAATAATAGTATCTTAAATTTAAGTTATTTTTATGAGAGTACCAGTGTTTTAGAAAAAAATAATGCTGAGCTTGTCCAGCATGCACAAAGACCCAAGTTCGATCCCCAGCACCACATATACAACTAAGTGGAGGAAAAGCAAAAACCAGATGGAAAACTTAACTCTCCTTCTCTCTCTCTCTCTCTCTTTAAAAGAAATAAAGAAAGAAAAAGGAAAAACTATGCTGAAATCCTCTCTTATAATATGGATGAATTGTGTTTTATGTGGCTGAAAAATGCTCGATTCTTTGTCGCCAAGAAATAAATGCAGTATAGCAAGGAAAAAGCAAGCCCATTTCCTGCTGTCCTATTGATCACACATGCCCTGAGTCAGATTTTCTTCTTCATCTTTTCATCTCGGAACCAGGGAGAGCAGTCACATTACCGCCTGATAATGTTGAGAAACACTGACTCTTGCTGATTAAAGAGGATTGTTAGAAATCCTTGCCTGAAATCTTAAAGCTTTTTCCTTGCTTTTTTAATTTAAGCAACACTGTGCCATACGCTGTGCTTTAATTATCTAGGTTTCTAAATGTAGACTGTAATTTGATAAAATATCTGTAATGTAGGCAAGCTACTATAGCTAAATACCCTCGCCATTTGCTTACGCATATTGTATGTATACATGGGTACCATATGCACACATATGGTAACTTGCTATAGGGCTGTAAGACTTGGACTGGCTTTCAGTAGTTTCACTAGTAGAGGTTAGAACAGTGTTTATAGTAGTAAGAGAAGAATAGGAATGGCTTTGGCAACAGTCAGAATCTGCAACTTTTCATCAGCGGTCCTAATTGTATACATCCTCCTGCTGACGCTCTTAACAGTCCGTGTTAACATGGATGCAGTATTTTCCCACCTATGAGGCGTGGCTCCAGAATTTTCACTGGGACAGCCGAGCACTTGATTGTGGGAACAAGGCCAATGTAATCAGACATGAGAGTCAGGATGAGAGTGGGGGGTGGTGGGGGGTGGGGGGAGTCTAGGCTGCGTCCTGGTTGCAGTTCAAGTATTTGGTGATAAGGGTTTGGCCACTATTATAAAGGCAATAGGAAGCCACGGAGAGGTTTTAAGCAGAAGAGTGATGGAAAATTAATTATTTAAATGTTTTTCCTGGCTAGTGCATGGAAATGGATTGTAGGAGGATCAGGTGAAAGCACTGAAGTAGTTTGGCTGAGAGATGCTGCTGGCCTAGGTGGCTTTCCCTGAGGCTACTAAAGCTTCATGGTCAGTGCTCCTGTCTACTGGAGGTCCCCTCCCTGACTGAGCCGTGTAGTGCCATATTTCACCTCATTAATTGTTGCCACAGCACTAATGTAATTAACATATACTCATGAATATTCCATGCATTCTAATCTTGCACCAAAGACAAGTTAGTAATAAATAATTTCAAGAGAGTTTAGTAACAAATAATTTTTAAGTAATACCAGCATACTAAAAAATAAAAAAAAAAGCTTCATATAATGGTATGGTCACACTCCAGTGTTTTCACTTATGGGAAGGAACACTGTAACAGGTTGTGTGTTTTTGTGATATTTACAAAATGAAGTCTATTGAGTTGCTGCTAAGATGGCCTTTCTTCCCAACCTGACTTTCCTTCTGCCATACTTCCTCCTGGGTAGGGTCCTCTAAATGGTCTTGGCTATTTTTAGGATCTTGTCAGCAAAAGTTGAGTTGAGTATGTCATTTTAACTGCAATTTGGAAAGGCATTTTGGAACAGTTCTATTAAACAAATGAAGGGTATTTCTTTTATAATCTTTATTTTTATTGCAGAACCAAAGAAAAGCAGATTAAAAACTAATAAGGTGTGAAATAAAGTGATAAAGGTTAATAATAAAATCACTAGACATTATCCTGACACTAGAAGTGAATTGTGTAACCCCTCAGATTTTCAAATTTCATTGATTTATTGAAGAAGAGAGAAAATGTGAATAGGAGTTGAATTAATTCCTCATTGTTTTATTACACAATTAATCGAAAAGGAGTGAATAATAAAATATGCTAGGAAAGGATTTAAATTTCTTGCTGTTTAATGAAAAATGAAAATATCATAAACCTTGTAATACACTATCCTTCATGAGTACATCAACAATTTGTCCAATGAATTTTGTGCATTCAAAGAATATTTAAGATTAGGTACAGCAGAAAACTTTTAATGTTCTAACATCTTACAGTTCATCTGCAAAAGAAAAAGTTTTTACAATGTTGGCAAAAATCTCAAACACTTACATAATACTACAACAGTGTGTAATAAACCTGAAATAAACATTTCATGCTACCGGTAACTATCCTCAGTTTTCTGGAGGAATATTATGTCCTGTTCTTACGTATTTTATAAATTTGTGGTCTTATGAAAAGGTGATTAAACAGTATTCAGCCAAAGCATATGGGAGATGTGTGAAGATGTCAATGAACCGAAAAGCATGCTTTGGGGGTGGGGACAGTTGTAAAGTTTGTAGTAATTTTAAGATTGAAATTTTTCTCAAATGTGCGATTTCTCTTCTTACTCTAAATACATGTTATGTTTGTTTTCATAGCTTAGTGTGCCCTTCCTTGAAATGTGGCCTCTCAAATTGTACAAGCCTCAGATCCCACAAAATCTGGATCTGCTTCTTAGTGTTGCTTTGAGGCTGTGAAGATGGAGAAAAGTGGATATAATCATGTTGGGTTTGGGAGGAAGAGTGCTTGCTGATAGCTTATCGAAGGGCTAGAACCCATTTGTAAGGTGGTGAATGAGTTAAAGCTGAAAAATAAAATAAACTCTGAAGTTGTGCAATTTGGGATTGGCTAGCTAGGATTTGAACCCCTTGTGTTGGGCTCACATGGTCATGGTGAAGCTTTAGTTTCATTAGAGTGGTTTTGAGGATTGGAGTCAGAGGAGGCCTTCAGGGTGCTCTGCAGGGTGGCTGGTGTATTGCTGAGTGTTCTTGTAAGTGCTGCTGTTATTAAATTGATATGAGGTTTATTCTTTACGCGTGCTTGTTTTATAAATTTAGGAAAATGTTCTTTGTCCCTTTGCCAAGCTCTCTCCAGTTTTGCAGGGAGTAAAGGAAACTCTTCACTGCATCCTCCTTGTTACTCGTCAGCCAGGAGCAGCCAGGGTGAGCAGTGGCTGCCCATGAGACAGGCGTCTGCCTGACCAGCCCTAGAATCACACCAGCAGCAGAATCAGTGGTGGAGCCACCCGTGGGACAGAAGCCTTGCATGCTGTGCAAGGGATAGTGGTGGTGCCCTGCGCTGATTCAAGAACAGGATAAACATGTAGGGCCCCAGAGCAAGTCTCAGATAATCAGATGTAGCCTGTTTAGATTAGTGTAAGCAGATTTAAGGAAGGGAGGGGTGGGATGAGTCTTACTACTGGAGATTTTATACAGCAGGAACAATCTCTGAATCATTTATTATTGAAACTTGTTTCAACATCTGACAACTCTTCTAAGGTCTTTTTGGGTTTCTTGACTACTTCTTTAAGGCTTATTTTAATCCCTTAAGCAAGCAATCACATTTATCTCTTTGGGAATAACATTTTCACTAATGGTTTTGTTTTCCAAGTGTCATTGTAAGTTAGTTCCTGCTTTATCACCTCACAAGTCCCCAGTCCTGTCTTATTACTTCTTATTTTTAATTGAGAGGAGAGAATCAAAGGCTTTAGATATACAGGCACAGGCTCAGAGGCATGTAGGAGTGGGTTCTGATGGGGGACAAAGGAGAGCTCTAAAAACAGGGTGTTTTTGAAATGATTCTCTCTCTCTCCACAGCAAGGATGGCTGCCTCCTTCTCTGAGACCGCCGCACCCTTAATTAGTCATCATAAATCTTGCAGGCTCCCAGGGCCACTGGTTTGCCAGAAGAGATAACACTTCTTCTTGCTTGTTCTTTCATTTGCTGGAATTCTGCTTCTGGGGCTTCTAAATAAGGAGATACCAATTATTGCTGTCATGATTCAAATTCTGTCCTTCAATTGCCCCTTTTACCTCCAGTTTAACCATGTAGAACCTTGAACAAGAGGTGGGACAGCTTCCTTTTCTTATCTTTTCTTTAGCAATCCACGTTTCACCAGCAGAGATGAATTTCACCCTGGGAAGTGATGCAAAGCAGCCAACCATGACTTCTTCCTGGGTCTCACCAGTGTGACCCTCCATACTTATCTGCAGATGGATCAGTGAAGACAGAAAGAAAAGGGGCCACTGCGACTTGAAGAAGGATGCCATCAGGAGAGAGAGTTCTTTTTGGACTAAACCAAATTTCTCAAGTTTCTTCTTCCTGTATAATTTTGTTTAAACTACATGATGAGATCAAGAAATCTGGTTTTGAAAAATAGCATGAAAAATTAAATATTTCTTATGTAAATCTTATGGTAGGCAAGCAAGTTGTCTTAGGAACTGAGTGGTAGACTGCTGTCTTTGTTCTCAGGGACTATTCAGTATAAACCAATTTTTATATTCACTTAGTACAAAAATTCAAAATAATTCAATATGAAAATACAGCAATTTTTCTGTTGGAGCCTTTGTTTCTTGTATCTGAAAAAAATAATTCCTTTTCTGAATTTCTAACAACATTGCTTTTTCTTGGTCCCATGCCCCTCTATGGAAACATGTAAACACACACACACACACACACACACACACACAGGCGTGCAAACATGCACATACAGAGGTTTATGTAAACATCATTCCTGTACACTCTTACAAGTGTGCTTATAGTCATGTAAGTAAAATATGTGGAATTTTCTTCCTTTGGTCTGATGTTGGTAAATTTAAACTACAGATAAATAAAAATCTCAACAAGGACACAAAGGGCTGTCACTTTTCTTTTTTAACATGAAATGTGTAGACCCTCTGGCCTGAAGTCTCCATTCTGGTCTGGGGAGGAATTAAGGAAGTCAGAGGTCTAGATGCCAGTACAAATGTCTTCCTTTTCATGGTGACAGTCTTGGTCCAAGAATGACCATTGTAGGTTAACATGAAAGTGACGGCAGGGAGTCCTGGAGCTGGCTTCTCAAACTTCATCTCATTTCCTCCATAGAAAACAAGGAAGTTGAGTTTTTCATTGCTTTTCATCTGATAAAATACTTCCTTCTAGATTAATAACCCCTATAGGAAAAAAATGGCCTGATTAGTGCATAATTAATCACTTTGACTCTCTCTTCCTCCTCCCCTTTCTAGAAAACTTCTCAGGACCGATTCCTTCTCCTTAATTGCAATATCCAAACACTTTGAGTCTGAGCTACTTATTGAAGAACGTGCCCATGCTCGGAAATCTGATGCTGGATCACTCCTAGAATTAATAAGAAATAAGCAAAAATCACAAGTTCATCCTACATCCTTTTATAACAGCTGTTCAAAGTAGAAGTACTGAGTGGCCTTTGATTAAGTGTCAAACCAATTTGTTTATTTAAACAAATAAATAAATGCATAAATAAAGCAGTCCTTGTCACATCCTTGGTTTGGTTTCAGAGTGAATGCAGCTTCAGGCTTGAAGAGACTGCTTTTTAAGAACTAATTCCTGGCTGTACCTTAACATTTTATTTGTTAGTCATGAGTGAACTTTTGTCCTTATTCCTTAGCATCTGAGAAAATGTAGACTTTTCACTCAGAATGGCTATGCGTTCTCTCCATCACTGGGTAAGAGTTTCCTCACCCAGAATGGAAGCTTGGGAATCACAGGTAGAACTGAGAACCTCACTCAAGTTACACCCAAGTGACACCTGCCATACTGATGCAATAGAAAGGTGAAATCTGGAAGCTGCAGCAGGGTGGCTCAGTGGTTATGGTGCTTGCCTGGCATGTTCAAGGACAGGGGTTCAAACCGCAACACCATGTACACAACCAAGTGTCAGAGCAATGGAAGCCACATGAAAAACTAAATAAAATTGTTTTTCTCTTTCTCTCACTATCCCTAAAAAAAAAAGAAAGAAAGAAAAAAGAAAGAAAGGAAGGAAGGAAGAAAGGAAGGAAGGAAGGAAGGAAGGAAGGAAGAAAGAAAGAAAGAAAGAAAGAAAGAAAGGTGAAATCTGGATGATCACAAATCATGGAATTTTCCCCTCCAAATATCTGGTTATTGAACATCTTTTAGATTAGTGGTCCTGAAGTTCATAAATTCTAGGTCCATACTCATGGTGACTTAAAAAAAATTGACAGGTCTGTACAGGAATGTCTACTTACTCATTTATTTTGGTCAAGTTGAAAAAGTAACAAACTCTACATATGCAACCATATCGTGAAAGGAAGGCCATCTAAAAACCACAAAAAGGTAGAAAGGTCATAGATCAGGTTAAAAGAGAAGACGCATATACTAGACTATTTTTTTTTCCAAACCTGTGTGAACTTGGGTTGGAACAGAGGGGATCTGAGAAGGGCTTTGGGAAGCCAGCTCTGCACTCACTTGGCTGCTGGACACCTCGCAGCACACACCGTGAAGAGAGTAGGGGTAGGAGTGCTGCCTGAGTGCTTCTGACCAGCTCTGCCTCTCAAGTGCTTCTGCCTCCTGGTGTGGACTTTGGTGGGCGACTTTGAACTTCACACTGTTCCCCTGAGAAGATAAGGCAACTGCACTTGGGGGGTTAGTGCAGACTACCTTTTTTTTTTTTATTTAAAGAGAGAGGGAGAGAGAGAGAGAGAGAGAATCAATTCTATTTAGTTTTTCATGTGGCTTTTGTTGCTCCAACACCTCGCCTTGTTGTGGTGCTGGGTTTGAACCTGCAGACTCAGGTTTGAACCTGCAGACTCAGGTGCTGGGTTTGAACCTGCATGGTTTTGAACCTGCATGCCAGGCAAGCGCTGCTACCACCGAGCCACCGCTCCAGCCCCCAGACTACCTCTTTTGAAATAGGATCAGATTTGCACTTGTGTGGAGCAGGCAGTGGCTTATGTAGTAAGGTTTGCAGGTTGCTGAGAAGGCTGGATGATAACTCTTCCACCTCTCTGCCACACAGTCTGAAATATGAAACATGGATACCAATTCCTTTGTCCCCAGGGGCCCTCTGGGCTCCAATTCTCTCTCCACTCTCCCTAAAAGAGATCTCCCTCATTTTAAAGGCTCTAAGTGCCATTGCTTGGATGTCAACCTACTTTAAAACATAAGTGGTTGTTTCCATCTTTTTTCTTCAACTGATTATGAGCCCACTGCCATTGAAGGTCCTTGGTAATTCTGAGTTCTGGAGGTGGCATGCCCCACCACTGAGGGCCACAGGGGAAGTACCTGGGCCAGTCAGGTGGCCAAAGGGTGAGGAGAAAGCTTGGGCAAAATTTTTTATTTCAGTTTTCCTGGGAAGAAATGAGCAAGCAGTGTGAACGAACCAAATAAGTTTAGGACAGCATAGTGTGAATGGTTATGCAGACTCTGGGCTGCTGGTGTGGGCCCCTACTTGTCTGCTATGGGGCCCTACATTGGTTGGGGTACGGGAGATTTTTTTTTTTTTTTTTTGCAGTATAAGGATTTGAACCCTTGGGTGCTCTACCACTGAGCTATATCCTTAGCTTCCTTCCTTCTCTTTTAAAACATTTTGAGACAGGGTCTTGCTAAATTGCTAAGACTCACCTCAAATTTGTAGTCCTCCTGCCTCAGCGTCCTCAGTAGCTGAGATTGCAGGTGTCTATTTGGCGTTTCTAGGAATTAGACAGCCCTGGAAGGGGCAATATCTCCTGAGTCAGTAAAGTCCCAAAAGCCATAACATCAACAGTACAGAAAATATAGATACAGTTAATACACAAGCACCCAGACCGCCTCTCCACGTCACCCCCATCTCTCCAGCTGTCTGCTCAGCAGGTCACAGAGATGCTTGAAAGTGTTTGGATATTAACCTGCCTCTCAGTTCCTCCAGAATACAACCTGAGTTTATACCCTGCTCCTCACAGGTACTGGCACCATGGTGGCCCAGAGCAGCATTCTTGTCTTATCTCCAGGCTTCCTGCCCAGTGTGGAGAAGACAACCATCCAACAACTATTAAAAATGCACCTGGATATAAATGCTGCAAAAGCCTAGGTGATCTCCTATTCTTCCATTCCTCTCAATCCCACACCATCCCTGTTCTGCAGCTCAGGACATAATTCATTATCTAGGCCCTGCTAGAATGAGCTTTTACTGATATTAGGCAGAGCATGTCACAGCCTTATTTAAAGAGCCTTTTGGGTCGTAAGATTTCCAACACACTCAGAGTCAAGTCTGCCTCCCTGTGTGATATGACACCGCTGTGAGCTTCCTACCTCTTTTCGTTCATAATGCTTCATGGTCTTCTGTGTTTCTAGAATATTCTGAATGCCCATCTAAGGGACTTAGCAGTTACAGCTCACTCCAGGTGAAGGTTTTCTCCTAGACTTTGTGTGCTCTTCATTTTGTTCCTTAGGTGAGTGCTTAACAATTATCACTGACTTTCTTTTCATAACCTTCGCCCTCTATCATGTGAAATATCAGTTTTTTCTTTTATAACGGCTATATTGATGTTTGGTTATTTCTTCATTTTTGACTTATAGTTAATGGCCCTCCTCTGCATGTGATTGCAAGCTCAGGAGGGCTAGCCCTGGGCTGCCTTTTGATCATTACAGTCTCATTGCCTAGTATAGTCCCTGACATATGCACGCTTCGTATCCCTCGATACTGGGTCACCTTCAACATCTGGGACTAGAAGAATTTCAGATTTTGATAATTTTTTTTGAGTTTTGAACATCAGGATATATGTAATGAGATGTCTTGGGAATGGAACCCAAGTCACATGAAATTTATTCATGGTTCTTATTTACCTTATTCCCATAGCCTGAAGGTAGTTTTATGCAATATCTTTAGCAATTTTATGGTGAAAAAAAGTTTCATGGTGTGGAATTTTCCATTTGTGACACCATGTGAATGCTAAAAATTTCAGATTTTAGAGCATTTCAAAAGTTTGGATTTTCAGATTAGGGATGCTCAACTTGTAATAGGGCTCTTTGATACTTATTTCCTGGAAACATGAGCCGTTTAGATAGGCTCTGTATTCATCTACCATTCTTCTCTTACAGTTCAAGGTATGTATCTGAGGACAGGAAAGTCTAGTGAAAATGACTTTATCAATTTGTTTTCCTCCTGGCTGCATAACACCAGTACCATCTCAGAGAGTGGAAGCAGAGGAAAAGATGGTTGCCAGATTTATAGAAAAGGTATAAAGAGAAATTAGAGGAGAAATGGTTGATTTGTAGGATTAGGTTCTAATGTGCTGTTAAACTATCATTTCTTCAAAGATTTTGGTAAATGTCTTCTAAAATTATTGGATTTTCTTATTACAATAGCTCTATAAAGTAGATATTCTTCTGACATTATAAAGAGGGATTTGGAAGATGAGAAATTTTATTTGGTTTCCATTTTTGTGCAGTCCATAGAAATAGAGAAAGGGCGAGGACTGGGTCTTCATTTCCCCTGCACCATTACTAGCTACGTGACCTTGAATATATTACCTATTTTAAAGTTGTCACCTTCTTATGAATTCTATGAAAACACTAGTGCCTCTTGGTAGGATTGTGGTGATCACTAATTTAGATTAGAAAGTGGATGGAAATGCTTGTAACAGTGTCTGGTATGTAGAAAATTCTCTAAAATATTAGCTATTATTATTATCATTCCCAGTTTTGTAGTATTTGGGAGTACTGCTGTCCTTGGCTTCAGGGAATAAGATCTCTTTGTTTATGAATGTCATAAAACTATAACAGAAATTTATGGCTAAATGTCTGCAGATACTTGTCATACATGTAATAGCTATATTTGTGTTAAAATAAATGAAGAAGTTGATAAACTAGCACATAGAACATATAAAAAACATGGCTCCAAAATGCATTTCCAAGTGTACAATGAGCGCATTAACAAGACCTAATGGATCCACCTCATCTACCATTTTAGCTAGAGAGAAAGGTTCATCTCAATTTCTATTTTCTTTGAACTTTTTATAGGATTATTTTGGAGGTAGGGCTATAAAAGCTTTGAGTTACTCCCTCTGCTCCCTTCAATTGCCCCTAACTCCTGCCATTGTCCAGGCCATACAGAATTGCCAGTAATGATCCATTTCCTAAGGGTTTATCCAAACTTGTTTCATAGGAACTCAAGTGGTGTGGCTGCTAGGTCTCCCTTGGAAGCCTGCTCCACAGCTCATTAGCTCCTCGATCAGCAAGGATAACCAGACTTTGTACATTTATTTTCTTTTTCTTAATACCATCCTATGACTCTTAGTTAACACCGTTTGTATTTCTAAAGTAATTCGTTGCTTTCCCTGCCGTTCACAGTATTCACGTATTAATGGCCTGTTGTCCTGACCCTTGCCCACCTTAATTGGAACTTAGGTTTACATATTTAATTCTTTTCATCTTTTCCCATAAGTCCATCCCCCTAGGTCTCAAATCATTTTGCTACCCTTCTTTGAGCCCTTTCCAGTTTATCTGCCTCTATTTGGAAATAGGCCTTCCAGAAATGACTGCATTGCTACAAATATATTCTCCACAGAGCTCCCTGGAGTCAGAAAGCCACTCACTTGGAGAAATGATACTGCATGGAGACAACCTGAAGATGAGATGGTGCATGTAAGTGAGTTTTGTATTCTGCTTTCTCCTTGCTCATGTATTTGACTAATCACCTCAACCAGAATTTAAGCTCCTTGAAAGAGACCATGCACAACTGCACAATTCACTTTTTAATTTTCTTTTCTTTTCTTTTTTTTAGAACTTGGCTGTACATTGGAATTACCTGGCAATTTTTAACAATGCTGATGCCTGACTCTATTCCCAGGCATTCTGAGTACATTGAAATGGAATATGACAGAAGCACCAGACTTTTTCAAAACTCCCCACATGATCCTAACATGTAGCAAGGTCTAGGAACCTCTTCTTCAACAATAGGTGCTTAGGAAGCATTTGGCAGAGGAATAAAAAAAATGAAAACTATATTACTTACTTTTTTTTTCTTAATTAATATCTCAATGTATCTCCAGCGGTAATTGTCTTCCAACTTCCTGCTACTAATATTTATCTATTTATTTATTTATATTGATGCTCCAAACTTAGCCAGGTTGCCAGTCATTGAGTGCTTTCTTAAATTTTTTTTTTGTCAGAATTTTTGAAAGTCTTAGAGGAATTTTATCACATGCCCGGCCTCTGTGTTCTCACTGCCTGATAAGTTTCATAGTTTATGCATCTCATTCCACATCCTTCCATGGTGCCTGTGAAAGAAATACCAGAACTTTCTCTCTCTTCCTTTATACCCATGCAGGCTTTTCTACAGCACCTGTCAATAAAGACCTACTGTATTTAAATGACTGCAAAGTTTTTGCAATGATTTTCCCAGCCAAATATTAATTCAAGAGCAACATGCCTATCCAGACGAAATGAAATAATTCATATTAGATAAAATTTCAGGAATGCAGTTTAACATATTCATACATATGGCAATTCAGTTACAGTATTTTTTTAAAGTTAATAGCCTATTTTTTTAAGAGCAGGGTTAAGTTTACCAAAAAATTAAGCAGAAAGTACAGAAAGCCTCAAAGATTTTTCTCTTTGCATGTGTTATCTGGAAATGAAGCTCAAATATCATATTTAGGGAAATGTACTTTAGATCTTTGGCTGATGCTTTAAATAGTTGAAGGAGTTAAGGACGTTTAATCTCAAAATATGCCAAAATGGTATATTGATTATTTCAAGCTGAAATCCCTGTAGGAACCATAACTTCAGAAAGGGCCATTTGGCCTGAAATTCCCTACATGCAGCAAGCCATAAAAACTGTTTTTGGACTGTTATCCTTCACAGACCAAGGAGGAAAAACAGCCTTGATCACAGAGACTGGTAATTGGGCCTGCAATGAACCCAAATAAATAAACTCTTTGAAGTGACCTTTATCTTCCACACCCACCATATTTCTCTGAGTAACATCTCTAGAATTTACTACCTTAGTCCAGATGTGCATTTGTCCTGTCATTCCTTTATAAATTTATCATAATTTGTCTAAAAAAATAAAAGTATTAGGCTTTGGTCACTTCTTTGACTTTCACTTTTTTGAGAAGTTCCCCATGTTCATTTAAATTTTGTTAAACTTTTATACTTTCCCCTATTATTCAGCTCTGATGCTAAGTGGGTTCCCTGATCAAGCCTAAGAGCCCACTTGAGAATTCTGGGGTGCAGAGGGGAGGGCTTTCCCCACTGCATAAAGACTGTTACCTAAGAAATGAATAAAGGTCACAAGAGGATGAAACTGCTCTGTACTGGATTCTTAATTATGGTAGTAAGAACAATGGGCCCTTCTGTCATGCTTTAGAGTTTGTTCTCCTCTACGTGGTTCCTTCAAATATTTTTTCTTTCAGCGCAATCAAAAAGAAAACAGTCAAAGGCAACTTATCCAGCTGGATCCACCAAGCCAGCACTGATATCTTGAGAGGGCTTCCTTCCAGTGATAGCCAAGATGCCCAAAGAGAAATTTCTAGAATGAAGGGGAAAGGGAGCAGTGCCACAAGGGCAACCTGTCAGAAGAAGCAACTGACCTTCAGTAATTATACATTCATGATTTCAACACTTAGAAATCCTTTACTGAAGGCTCGCGTAAGACTGAAAGGCTTGTAGGTAGCTCTAATCCATTCGTTCTTTATCTTGTATATCCTGCTCTTACCATTCCTGCCAGCTGGGAAAATCAGAGAAAGCAGTAGACTTCTCTGTTTACTCAGCCAGTCATAGTAATAGGTTTGAGGTCAGAGGAAGCTCTGAGTTTTCATTAAACCCAATAATGAGCAGAAAAGAGAGAAGCAAATCCAAAGAGATTCGTATTCAGCAGCTCATAAGACCAGATAAATGCTTTTCAGAGTGAGGAATCCAACTAACCAGTTTCTCAATTATCTTGACTTTGTAAGAAATGAATAATAAAGTATGTAAGAGTGACATCTTTATTAAAATCTATGAAGCCATATTTAATAACTTTCCTGTGTCTAAAATTCTGTTTTCTTAGCATTTCCAATACTCTACCCAGTATTTATCTACATGCTTTTATCAAACCATGAAAAGGACAAGAGCATTGTATATCTTCACACTTAGAATCACTGTTGAATTTCGTCATTATTATGGCAAAGAGTAGTAGCCAGCCATAAAAGTTTTCAAGATGCTTGCAAACTTTTAAAATATTTTTGTTCAAAAAGTAATGGAGAGGACCATAGCAAAGTTTCAGGCATTGTTAACTTGGGGGGGGGGTACAGTGTTTAGCCGTGATAGTACTGAGGATTATCGGTGAAGAACTCTTGGGTTACATTAGTCTTGGTTGACAAAAGCAATAGGAATTCGTTGAATTTGTGCATCAACCCAGTGTCTGTAGGAGGTAAGATTCTGCATCATTCAAAGAGTAGTTCAGGGCCTCTCACGGACTGGGAAGTGCTCATGCTAACTCTAAACTCACAACAGTAGGACCACAGTGGGTGGGGAAGGGGGTAGGAAGAGGCACCTTAAATATGACTTCTAGATGTCCACTGAAGTTCATCTGTTTGCTAAACACAGAATGGGATAGGTCAGAAGTATTGAGCAGAACATGCTCCTCTCGCTTTGCTTTGTTTGCTAATTGTAAACTGAAACAATACCTGAGTCAGAACTTACAGAAATTCAGATGGTGAATTTTCCTATGTGAACCACTCTGCTTTAAATAATTTCAGACAAAAGAGTTCAAATTCTTTGACTTAATATTTTAACCCTTGAACTAGCATGGATCCAGACAATTATAACAGAACAAAAAACGATCTGATGGAATCAGTTCCCCAACAGGGAAATGGAATAGGATTAAGATCACATCCACACTGAAACTAAAGCTATTTATTTGTTATAATTTTTATACATATACTGAAGTTAGCATTCAGTACTGTGATTTGAGTTCAGTCTTTCTTAGTTAATTTCTCCTACTATTTTGAAGATTTGTTTTTTAAATGTCTCAGGTACTATAAAGAAGAATTATCTGGGGGGGGGGGGGTGGAGCAGTGGCTAAGCAATTACGCGCTTGCCTGGCATGCGCAAGGATGTGAGTTTGGACCCCAGCACCATTTACACAACCAAATGTCGGAATGATGACCAGATGAAAAACTAAATAAAAATTGATTCTCTCTCTCTCTCACTATTCCCTATTCCCTCTCTAAAAGAAGAAGAAGAAGAAGAAGAAGAAGAAGAAGAAGAAGAAGAAGAAGAAGAAGAAGAAGAAATACCTTGATCAGTTTAACACAGCCAAATTTTTCTTCTCGAAGTTCCAGTTCCTAAGTCAATTTGTCTCCGTTTGCTGATGACATGATCCTCTACCTAGAAGACCCTATAAGCTCAACCAAAAAACTTCTAGAGCTTATAAACTATTTCAGCAAAGTGGCTGGCTATAAGATCAACACAAATAAATCATTAGCTTTCCTATACTCCAGTAACAAGTCCACTGAGAAAGAAATCAGGAGATCTGTCCCATTCACCATCTTCTCCAAAAAAAAAAAAATACTTAGGCATAAATCTTACACAGGATGTTAAGGACCTCTACAAGGAAAACCATCAAACTTAAAAAAAAGAAATTGAAGAATATCTGAGTAGATGGAAAAACGTTCCATGTTCATGGTTAGATAGAGTCAATGTCATCAAAATGGCCATTTTACCCAAAGCCCTATACAGATTTAATGCAATCCCTATCAAGATACCAATGTTATTCTTCAAGATATAGAAAAAGCAATACTCAAATTCGTATGTAATAACAGATGACCCAGAATAGCCAAAACATTACTCAGCAAGAAGGAGGAAGCAGGTGGTATCTCAATTCCTGATCTGAAATTATACTATAGGGCTATAGTACAAAAACAGAATTAAAGACCAATGGAATAGAATAGAGGATTCTGAGACGAACCCCCATACCTTTAACTATCGATATTTGATAAAGGGGGCAAAAATATAGTGTGGAAGAATGATAGCCTGTTCAACAAATGGTGTTGGACAAATTGGACAGCCATATGTAGACAACTGAAATTGTATCCTTACCATTCACCCTGCACAAAAATTAAATCAAAATGGTTCAAAGATCTGGATATTAAACCAGCAACTCTACAATCGCTTGAAAAAGAAGTAGGATCAACATTACATGACATAGGGGTCGGCACTGCCTTCCTTAACAAGACTCCCATGGGGAAAGCTGTAAAGTCAAGAATAAATGCATGGGATGCAATTAAATTAAAAGCTTTTGCACAGCTAAAGATTTAGTCAAGAGTCTCAAGAGAGGGGTTGGGGATTTAGCTCAGTGGCAGAGCACTTGGCTAGAAACCCCAAGTTCGGTCCTCAGCCCTGAAAAAAAAAAATAGTCTCAAGAGAGAACCTACAGAATGGGAGAAAACCTTTGCCTGCTACACCTCGGACAGAGGGCTAATATCCAGAATATACAAAGAACTCAAAAAACTAAACACCAAAATCACAAATAATCCAATTAATAAATGGGCTATGGAACTAAAAAGAAACTTCTCAACAGAGGAAGTCCAAAAAGCCCATAAACATATGAGAAAATACTCTATATCACTATCAATAAGAGAAATGCAAATCAAAACTTCACTGAGATTCCAGTCAGAGTAGCAAAAATGAAGAATACGAACAATGGCAGATGCTGGAGAGGCTGTGGGAAAAGACGAACACTGTCATATTGCTGGTGGGACTGCAAACTGGTATAGTCACTCTGGAAAGCAGGGTGGAGACTCCTCAAAAAATTAGGGCTAGAATCTCTTTTTGACCCAGCTATCCCACTCCTGGGTATCTTCCCAAAAGGGTTAGTATCTGCATATTGTAGAGATTCAGCTTCATTGGTGTTTATAGCAGCTCAATTTATTATAGCTAAATTATGGAACCAACCCAGATGCCCCTCACTTGATGAGTGGATTCAAAAACTTTGGTACATAAATACAATGGAATACTACTCAGTTATCAGAGAAAACGATATTATGGCATTTGAAGCCAAATGGATTGGAGATGGAAAAAATTATGCTAAGGGACGTATCCCAATCTCAGAGACTCAGGGGCCAAATGTTTTCTCTCATTTGTGGAAGCTAGAATACAATTAGGAACAGTATGATGGATAGCTAACCGAACAATTATCTCAACATGTATGAATTTTTACATGTCCGTGGGGAATCTTGCCTAGGATGCTGGGGGATGTAGGGAGGAGGGCAGGGAGGGGGGAAGGGAAAAGGAAGATATCAAGGAGACTGGAGGGAGGTAGTATGGGGGAACCTAATCAGAGGGGAACCTTCAACTTTCATGAGAAGTCCAATTAACTTGGGGTTTAAATAGGGGGGAAACATGGAACAATGGGGAACTCAAGGGGGGAAACCGTGGAATGGGACCAACCTTGACTTGTTCTGTGATTATACATTTGTTCTTGATTGTTTGATGATGAATCCCTCCTAATTGTAAGATCATGTTTAACGAATAAAAAAAAAGTTCCAGTTCCTAGATGGGTGATAAGAAGAAAGTGATATTGTAGAATTTGCCCCTACTAATACCTATTTCTGCCTATGTTGTGTCATACATTGCACCATAAATACCAAAAATGTAGGGAGAATTCCAAGAGTTTTATAATTCTCATTTTACAGACAATATGGTTTGAAATAATCCAAATTTGCCCATTTGAAATGTACTCATTTCAATTATTCTCACATTGATTAAAACAGTTTTGGAACTTCAATTTTGGAATTATTTGGCCAAGACCAAGTTACATTTATTATACAAGTTAATTGAAAAACTTTGAGAAAGGCTGGCGCCGTGGCTCAGTGGTTATGGTGGTTGCCTGGCAAGTGCATGGACTCGGGTTCGAACCCCAGCACCATGTACACAATAAAGTGTCAGAGCTACGAAAGCAATATGAAAAACTAAATAAAACTGATTCTCTCTCTCTCTCTCTCTCTCACTATCCCTCTCTCTTAAAAAAATAAACTCTGAGAAGCCAATGTGTGCAATATAAGAATGGATAATTTATTTAAATGATAAATGTGAGTATTTTTGATTAGATAAGAGGCCATATTTATCCTATCATTTCAAATCCCATTATTTCACATTTTTTTAAAGAGAGAGAAAGTAAGAGAGGGAGAAAAAGAGAGTTAATTTTATTTTCTTATTTGCTTTTTATGTTTTTCTTCCATTTAGCTGTGAATGTGTTGCTGGGGATTTAACCACTGAGTAACCTCTCTAGCCCCTCAAAAAATAATTCTGAAGACAAATTTTAGTGATCATAACTTTTATTAATCATCATTTTAAAAATGCCTTCTATCTAGGATAATATAAAAGTGACATTTTTAGTAGTCATAATCTGGAGAAAATCTTTAAAACCTTTCAAATAATTTTCTTCCCCCGTATTCCTTTCTCCATCACTTTAAAGTTGTCAAATCCATTGAATGGGAATTAGTTTTGTTATCTCCTTGAACAAAAGACTCAGCCTTGAAAATTTTTAGAGGCTTCTTTATGATCTCAAGAATATTTTAATAATATTAAATATAGTGCTGAAGCCCTCAGTGCATTATCTTTATCTTTTTTTTTTTATGAGAGAGGGGTCAGTGAGAGAGTGAGAGAGAGAGAATCAATTTTATTTAGTTTTTCATGTGGCTTTCATTGCCCTGACACTTCATTGTGTACGTGGTGCTGGGGTTCAAACCTGAGTCCTTGTGCATCCCAGGCAAGCACTGTAACCACTGAGCCACCGCTCCAGCTCCTTCAATGCGTTTTCTTAACTCTTCTCTGGCTTCATCTTTACAGTACATTCTGGTGAGGTCTCAGCTTTTGATGAGGGACCAAGTGATGCAGCTAATCTCTTCATCCCCATGGATGATGGCTTCCCTACAAAGATACTTTAGCACCATAGCAACAAGCCCTAAACACTTGATTATAATGACAAAAGCCACAAGATGGCTGGGAGGAGGATTCAGGCCACAAGTGAGGCGAATGTCATAGGCGTCGCAACATAACACACGCTTTCTGAAGCTTAGTTCTTCATTAATCTGTTTTTCTGCTTTGGCCACAAAGCATCTTACTCTCCAGAATTCATTTTCCCAGTCTTTTAGTCTTCTCTGTTTATTTTACAATAAACAAAGTTAGAGGCTGCTTCTATCCCAAGTCAACATAAAGTATATCCAAAATAAAAGGAAGGAAATAATCATTTCTATCAGACATTTAAAGAGTTGTATTTTTTTTCTATCTAATCTAAAACCAAGAATAAGACAATGGAATGCATTGAGTTAGTTTAACAAATTTCTTCAAAAATAAGTAAATGGATAAGAAAAGTCCTGTTGTATTAAACTTCTAGGTTAAATATGCTAACATACACTTTTTAGTTCATTTCCAGATAGAAAATGGCTTTATATTTTACACTCCTATTATTTAATGTTTTCTTTTTTCAGACTTTTTAAAGAGAAAAGGTCAGACAGCCTTTGGTATCCACGGGCTTAGCATCCATAGCTCTCACCAACCTCAGATTGAAAATAATTGAAAACAAATGCATTTGAACACACACTTTTTGTCCTTGTCATTATTTCCTAAAAAATGCAGTGCAACAGTTATTTGCATGGTATATAGTATTTTGTACATAAGTATTCTAGAAATGATTTAAAGTACAGAAGAGGATGTGTGTGGGTCATATGCAACCGCTGTGACTTACTCTATAAGGACAGCGGCATCTGCAGGCTTTCATATCTGCAGGGGTGGTGGAATCTGTCCCCTCCTGGAAATCAAGGCACTATTGGATTTTATGCTGTATTTTATGATCTTTTTGGCTGCTGCCTACCACACACACTATAAATGCACTCACGTATGTGTTAAGCTTTGAGAGGGCACCAGCTAAATTTCCCTGTCCCCGAATCCTAGTCTCACACGGTATTAAGCAGCATTTTAAAATCAACTGTGCAAGAGAAATATTTCTTTAGGTCCTGGTCAGTCCATATTTTACTAATCAGTTAAGAATTGTCGTGATGATAGTAGCAAATGAGTATTGCTTGAGTAGTTGGTTTGTGCCAGGTTTGAGCCGAGTTCTTCACTCATACTATCTCATCAATCCTCATGCACACGAAGCACAGTGAATTCAGAAGAGAAAATGAAAACTTAGATATCATGTTTGAGGTTACACAGGAAGTCGCAGAGCCTGGGACTGTCTGTCTCCAAACTTCTTCCAACATAAGCACTGGCAGATGTAGGAGGTGGGTGAGAGTCCAGGATGATGATAAAGGATGAAAAACGTGTCAAAGTTGTCCCTCTTCACTGTTTTGTTTAAGCCTCCCTGGAACGTTGGCCCACCCCACACCCATGATGAAAGAAAGCTATTGGTGGAAATCAATGGACTTGTCCTTTCCAGCATTTTCCTCTCCTTCTCCTGAAAGCCACACATTGCTGCTTCCTGACTCTGGGCTTTGAGCATCTCCCCCAGACCTTTGCAGGGTCACTTGGTGAAG